>CAXIWQ010000128.1:137001-187369 GCA_964036275.1 Litoditis marina
GTACGGGGTATGCTCAAAATAGCCTATAGAAGTGCAAAAGTGATTTTGAAACACTCTATGACATGCTACTACACAATTAGAGACTAAAAACCAAAAACAAATCTGGATATAAATAAACCAAGACAAATTGCGTCACCGTGAAAACTTTCATGCCCCATTTTTTATTGCTTGACGTTATGCAAATTTTACAGATTTTTAATCAGAAAGTTTCTCCATGGTCTATGGGAAGACATTAATAAAAAATTTTGAGCTTTTTAAATTTTTCGTGGAACTCAAACAGTTCAAAGAACCGATGCGTCGGTATTGGTCCCCATAAACGTCCTACTTTAAGTTCAATTTTTATTTTGTATAATTTTCAGAGGTCTGACCTCTTCAGAAGCCAAAAGAGTACCGGTCGACATGACTGTCCCTCCGGGTAGTAAAGTCACAATGTGAGTATATAGTCGTCGCCAACGGAAAGGCGACAGGGTACTGTATATCTCACTTTCCACTGTGTAAGCACATATGTCTTCGATTCAAAAGCCTGCCCCTTATGTGTTCTCATAGCGCATTTGTTAGTGCCCTGCTACGAATATTTTGCTCGCAGGTTCGATTCTGGCGAGAGACAGAAATTTATAAATTTGGCACCCACTAAATTCGGCACCCGTCTCTCGCCGGAATCGAAACTGCGAGCAAATGATTCGTAGCAGGGAACCACTGCGATCTCTGCAGGAAACCACTACGATTTGAAATCTGGAAGGTGAGTTTCAGTTTGGTAGAGGGTTTTTTTTCCTACAAGACACTTTCAAATTTGCCAATTTTGTACTTCGTGATGCAAACTTAAAATTATCCTACTGTAATAGTCTTGGTAGAAATGAAAAAGACCATAGTGAGGAACCATACAATACGCTACAACTACTTATATACATCATGAAAATATGAGAACTCAGAATAACACCGAAATCGTCAAAATTGGTCGAAACGATTCTGAGTGGCACCTTTCCCTGAGCACATATTTTTATAATAACATCCAAAAGTGTTAATGACAGCAAATATTTTTGTTTCAAATAAATATAACAGTATTATTTGTATACACTGTGTTACAATTGTTTTTTAATTACAGATTAAGTCATGCTAGATGTATGGCCGAGTTACAATGTTGGAGCTACAACCTCTTTATTTTCACGTTCATTCACCTCATATAGTTACTAGGTGGTTAGCATCGTACATGTCACAGAGATGAGAAGTGACCTAATCTTTGATGGAGTTTCATCTTGTTACATGACGTGATTGCCCTATTATGACCAAGAAGAAACGGATACAAACTACACACACAGAGAAAAAGATCGACATATCGCGCGCAGCGCGAAGCGCTGCGCAGATTAGTTTTTGATCACAACATTGCGGACTTTCAAAAGTGGTTTTATGCCATTTTCTCAAAAACTCCTGAACGGATTTTTGAGATTTTGATGGAAAGAGATAGAGGAGGAAAGGCTTTATCATTGAGCTATTCGATATTTGATGTGCGACCAGTGATCTACAGTTATGCTGAATATCGTCTCGCAAAAATGTCTTCCGACGGCGGCCGCGTGGCGCGGCGTGGCGCGGCGCGGCGTGGCGCGGCGCGGCGGCCGCAAAACCGACGAATTTAACCGATTCGTCTGAAATTTGGAATATAGTTAGAAACAGCAGAGTTATGTATAAATCTGAAATCTTGGACCAATCGGTTGAAAATGAGTCATTTTATCGCCTTGGAAACATTGCATTTAGCTGCTTTGACAATCACTTCTAGATGTGCGGAGTGTGCGCAGTGAGCTGTTGTTCCGCCTTTTGGTGGTTTGAATAGATCAAAATATATTGGAAAAACAATTGTGTTAATCCGTAGAGATCCTGACTACATAAAAAGGTTAATCGAACAAAAATGCTGTCCGTGAAAGGATTCGAACCCTCGGCCTACTGAACTGTAGTGCGCTGCTCTGCCGACTGAGCCAAATCGTCACGAAGGAAGAAAAAATGGACGGCGCCACACGTGCGCTGCCCGAAATCAAGGATTGATCACGGTTTCTGAGAGAATGCTTACTAACCAGAGTTGCAGTTTATGTTCTGCAAATCAACTTAGTATTCATTGTTACGTTCAAAAAAGTATAATAATAATGGATTAGATGCTCATTATTTCCTATCTATTGATTCATTATTTCGTTCGGAAATATAGAAAATGAGGACAATTTGAATAAAAAAAACGATGTAAAGTGAGAGACGATTAGCTTTTGAGATTGAACTGCTTGGAATATAGAAAAGGAGGACAATAACTCAAGAGGGAAATAAAAAATCTAATCTCGCAATTTTCATGATCATCCTGACAGACTGATTCAAAAAATATATGCTAAATCTTTTAGAAAAGTCCGCTTACACTAAAAACGTATCTGAAACAAAAATCAGCTATACTGTCAGTCTATCGCACAGTCACGTGAAACATGTTAAACACAGCAGAACTCAGAAACGTGAAACGACAAAGTGCACACTTAGGCTATTAGAATGCTAACTTTACATGAATATTCAAGAAACTTATAGTGTACTTTGTTCTGTTATCATTTTTGAATCAATGGTGATAATCATATTAGGACGTTTCATCTAATTGTTTGCTGCAAGTTTTTTTTTCACTGAAAAACAAAATGTTTTTGACCCATGAAAATTGCGAGATTACATTTTTTATTTCCCTCTTGAGTTATTGTCCTCCTTTTCTATATTCCATGCAGTTCAATCTCAAAAGCTAATCGTCTCTCACTTTACATCGTTGTTTTTATTCAAATATCGTATATAGTCGTTGCAACCGGAAAGGCGGGAGGGTACTGTATATCCCACTTTCCGCTGTGCACGCATGTCCGCACACATGTCTTTAATTGTAAAGCTCGACGGTTATGTTCTCTAATAGCGTAGTGGTTAGCGTCCTGCCACGAATCTTGCTCGCGGGTTCGATTCCGGCGGGACACATACATGTATAAAAATGGCACCCACTATAGTAGTATTCAGTGAAAAACGCACCCCGTATGTATTGTATCAGCTTTTTGTCCGTTGTTCTTTGCTCTCTCTTTTTGTGGAAGCTTGCACAGTGGGTTCTCAGTTTTCATGACATTTATGTATGGTAACATACCGAGAACCCCATGGCCTTAATCGTCTCCGGGTTGCTGACAATTGCTCGTTGATTCGGCTTTGACGGAGGCGGGGGAGCTGGAACCAATCATTGACATCAAACTACAACCAAACCATGGTTGCGCCTGAATCTTGATACACGCCATGTTGTACAGAGTACGTATGCTAGAAGATCCCGGCACCTTCATCCCATCCTGCGTCTCTCGCTCTGCCTCACTATTTCTTTTCTCTCACATCCCGGCGGAATCAAAGAGCAAAGAAATAGCGTATGTTGGAGGAGACGCAGGATGAGATGAAGGTGCCGGGATCTTTTAGCATACGTACTCCGGTGGCATGCGACAAGGAATATTCTATTCTAATTCGTGATTTTATGATATAAAAATTCTTTAAAAAACCTCTTAAAAAATAGAAGCTTGCGCTTCAACGACCTTAGAAAGTTCCGGCAAACTATTTGGAGATTCCGGGTTGGTGTGAAACAATAACGATTTTTTCTCTGTCCAAGATTAGTTATTGCTCTCTGAAAGCTGTTATATCGTCCACTTTTTTAGTGTATTCAAATTGTTTATCATATAGAACAGTTATGAAACTTGAACTTTTTATTGGATTTATCAAACAGTCTGCGTATGTTGCTTTTAGCTCTTCGCATCGGGGACGAATCCCATTTGCCGGGTGTCAGGCTGTGACGAATATGCACCAGACGGGTGGTCCGGAAATAGTCCTGCAACGAAAACCGTAATAAAAGCGAGTGACAACATAGCTGAGTTGTAGTTTGAGCTCCAGCGCGCAGAGTGTTTTTCTAATTACGACTGGAACGCCGCAGGTTCAAACTACAAACACAAAAATTTAGAGCAAAACATACAGTATCGACTAGAGAGTTTGCCTGAGCAAGCTTATACGGCTTATGTTATCGAGCTCGTAGTTGGATTTGGCTCTATAACAAGCCTGTGACTACAACTGAACTACTGTGACGAATATGCACCATACGGGTGGTACGGAAATAGTCCTGCAACGAGAGTTTTCGTACTTTATAGTTTGATGAACGTTCTCTGTAATCAGATTTTACATCAAACATACAACATTGTGGGACTCGTTTTGTCATAGAAACTTAAACTTGGAACAATTAGGTCAGTTAACTTTTAGTAGTTTCTGCTTTGTAATCTAGATGGCCGTGCCAAACGGTTGGTACGGAAGTAGTCCTGCAACCTGCAACGATGCAAAATTGTAGTTTGATCTCGATGCGCGCTATTTATCCTAATGATTTTTGAGCAAAAAGCAACGGGATCAAACTACAAACACAGCGGTTTTGACCGAGATGTACAGTATCGACCTATCCCTGAGCGAATCCTATAGCCAACCTATAGAGTTCGCTAATCTCTTAGCTAGCTTGTGC
The DNA here is from genome assembly GCA_964036275.1 of Litoditis marina. NCBI lineage: Eukaryota > Metazoa > Nematoda > Chromadorea > Rhabditida > Rhabditidae > Litoditis > Litoditis marina. The sequence continues at coordinate 141,521 of CAXIWQ010000128.1, forward strand.
TCTATGAAATGTGAAGGTTGTAGTTTTATCTCATGGCATTCTGCTTCATATTTGTCAACTATGGCGTTCACCGAGACTACAACTGAACTACTGTAACAAATATGCGACGATTGGTTCGGAAATAGTACTGCAACGACAGTCTTTGTACTTTGTAGTCTAATAAACACTCCCTTGTAATTAGATTTCACATCAAACATACAACATTGTGGGACTCGTTTTGTCATGGAATCTTCTAACAATTAGGGCAGTTAACCTTTAGTAGTTTCTGCTTTGTAATCTAGGTGGCCGTGCCAGACGGGTGGTCCGGAAATAGTCCTGCAACGATGCAAAATTTTAGTTTGATCTCGATGCATGCTCTAACCTCATGATTCTAGAACGAAAAGCAGAGGTCAAACTACGAACACATCAGTTTCGATCGAGATGTACCGTATCGACCAGCTATCCCCTGAGCGAACCATATAGCTAACCTATAGAGTTTGCTATTCCTTTAGCTAGCTTATGCTGTATGTAATGTCAAGATTGTAGTTCGATTTCGCGATCATTTGACAAATCTGTGGTTTTATCTCATTGCTTCCTACTTCATATTCGTGGCGTGTATTGAGACTACAACTGAACTAGTGTAACAAATATGCGACGTCTGGGCCAGAACTAGTTCCGCAACGACAGTCTTTTTGTACTTTGTAGTCTGATGAATGTTTCCTTGTGACTCGGTTGTACATTTAAATAAATTGAAGAAACAGACAAACACTCGTGCAGGTGTACGAATTCCCGCGTAAATTTTATATTTTACGTGACATTTGAAAAAAGGATTATCGCGCGCAGCGCGAAGCGCTGCGCAGATTAGTTTTTGATCACAACATTGCGGACTTTCAAAAGTGGTTTTATGCCATTTTCTCAAAAACTCCTGAACGGATTTTGAGATTTTGATGGAAAGAGATAGAGGAGGAAAGGCTTTATCATTGAGCTACTCGATATTTAATGTGCGACCAGTGATCTACAGTTATGCTGAATATCGTCTCGCAAAAATGTCTTCCGACGGCGGCCGCGTGGCGTGGCGCGGCGGCCGCAAAACCGACGAATTTAACCGATTCGTCTGAAAATTGGAATATAGTTAGAAACAGCAGAGTTATGTGTAAATCTGAAATCTTGGACCAATCGGTTGAAAATGAGCCATTTTATCGCCTTGGAAACATTGCATTCAGCTGCTTTCACAATCACTTCTAGATGTGCGGAGTGTGCGAAGTGAGCTGTTGTTTTGTTTTTTGGTAGTTGGAGTAGATTAAAGTATATTGAATAAGCAATTAGGTTAATCTGTAGAGATCCTGACTCCATAAAAAGGTTAATCGAACAAAAACAAAAATGATGGTGGTCGTGAAAGGATTCGAACCCTCGGCCTACTGGACTGTAGTGCGCTGCTCTGCCGACTGAGCCAAATTGCCACGAAGAGTGGAAGAAATGGACGGCGCCACACGTGCGCTGCCCGAAATCAAGGATTGATCACGGTTTCTGAGAGAAGGCTTACTAACCAAACTCGTAACGCAGTTTTTGTTTTTAAAGCGTCAACCCAGCGTGTGTGAATAGATTAAAATATATTGGAAAAGCAATTGTGTTAATCCGTAGAGATCCTGACTACATAAAAAGGTTAATCGAACAAAAACAAAAATGCTGTCCGTGAAAGTATTCGAACCCTCGGCCTACTGAACTGTAGTGCGCTGCTCTGCCGACTGAGCCAAATCGTCACGAAAGAAGAAAAAATGGACGGCGCCACACGTGCGCTGCCCGAAATCAAGGATTGATCACGGTTTCTGAGAGAATGCTTACTAACGAGAGTTCTAACGCAGTTGATGTTCTGCAAATCAACTTAGTATTCATTGTTACGTTGAAAAAAAGTTTAATAATAATTGATTAGATGCTCATTATTTCCTATCTATTGATTCATTATTTCCTTCGGAAATATAGAAAATGAGGACAATTTGTATAAAAAAACGATGTAAAGTGAGAGACGATTAGCTTTTGAGATTGAACTGCATGGAATATAGAAAAGGAGGACAATAACTCAAGAGGGAAATAAAAAATCTAATCTCGCAATTTTCATGATCATCCTGACAGACTGATTCAAAAAATATATGCTAAATCTTTTAGAAAAGTCCGCTTACACTAAAAACGTATCTGAAACAAAAATCAGCTATACTGTCAGTCTATCGCACAGTCACGTGAAACATGTTAAACACAGCAGAACTCGGAAACGTGAAACGACAAAGTGCACACTTAGGCTATTAGAATGCTAACTTTACATGAATATTCAAGAAACTTATAGTGTACTTTGTTCTGTTATCATTTTTGAATCAATGGTGATAATCATATTAGGACGTTTCATCTAATTGTTTGCTGCAAGTTTTTTTTTCACTGAAAAAAACAAAATGTTTTTGACCCATGAAAATTGCGAGATTACATTTTTCATTTCCCTCTTGAGTTATTGTCCTCCTTTTCTATATTCCATGCAGTTCAATCTCAAAAGCTAATCGTCTCTCACTTTACATCGTTTTTTTTATACAAATACTTTTAGTAACTATGTTAAACGCAGCACAACTCAGAAACGTGCAATGACAAAATGCACGATACCTCATTAGAATGCTAACTCTACTCTTTACGTGACTATTCAGTTCACTTCAAGTATACTGAATTCTGCAACAACCATTTTAAATGGAGAAACATACTAAACTCTTGACAGTTCACGAATTCTCGCGTATTTTTCTTCATACTTTACGTGACTATTGAATCTAGGATTACCTTCAGATTCCTCCGTTGTCTAACCGCTTTCCCAGGCGTGGTTCAATTTCGTGTCATTTTCAGTGGTGACGCGGGAGGGGAAGGGGTTCCACTTCCATTGGGGTAGAGGGAACATTCGCGATGGAGACGCTGCTCGGAGGATATTTTCATGGAAGGCTGGAATGTTAGAGGTAGAGAGAGGGAGAGAGAGAAAGGGAAGAAAGAGAGAGGAAATGAGAAAAAGAGTGTGAGAAGAGAAGGAGATAAACAGAGAAAGGAGGAGATGGATTAACATAAAGGGAGGGAGACTGGAATAGATAGAGGTGGTATGAACTCGATACGCACCATACTTCACAACTTTCAACTAAGAAGGAGGTGTCAAACTACAAACACGGTGGGGTAAGGCAACCATACACTGCACGGGCCTGCTTTGGAATGAACGTACTGAGGCTACGTAACGTAGAGGACTGAGAAGAGGAAGGCGGTAGTACAAATGATAGTGAGAGTGAGAGGGTAAGAGACTGAGAGAAAGAGAGGTAGAGAGAGATTTAGAGATTCAGAGAGATATAGAGAGAAAAAAGTGAATGGTACGACATTTTTGTTAACTTAGATGTTTTTTGAAAATGTGAAAATGATCAGAAAACCATTTACTCATGTAAGGACTTCCCGTTTAAGTCAATAAAGGGGTGTAGATAAAAATACTAGTGCAAATTATGAGTTAATGGCAGCAGGTAATGTAAAAAGGTTATAAAGTACTTCACTTTTGACAATCCCCTTCCGGCGTAAAAACGGTCACGAATGTTCACATTGCTTCATTCATTCGTAAATTCTTACGGTACTCACATGAATTTTCTCTGACAAAATTTTTTTCTATCAAATGTTCTGTATCAATCCGATTACAGAACAAATTGGAAATAGAAAACTTTCCGAAATTTTCAAATGTCTAGAAGATACCTGAGAATTTTATTATCATACGTTACAATCGTATGAAACAGACTATATTACATTATGGGAATTTAACCAAATATTGGTTGTGGTTTGATCTAAAACCAATCAATAGTTCATGAATTTCGACACAGACAAGATCAAACTACAAGCACAGAACAATATAAAAATCAAAATACACCCTATAGGCCTATTTTAGATAGAGCGAACCCTAAACGTAAACGTGCAATTGCGTTAATCACGTGGAATAGTGACGTATGTACAGATATTTGGTGCAGATGGTTTATGAAGAGGGTGCAGAGGTCACTATGAGCAGTCACCTGTTACCACATAACTGGAATTAAGTGGTGGAATTAGGGTCTCGGGTCAGGCTGTCAGAGATATAAAAATGTTGAGTGCACCCGTCTGCTGAATTTGTAGTTTGATCGATTTTTTCCAGTTGTGATGGGCATTCCTGATGGTCTGCTGTCAAACTACAATTCATATATTTGGTCACATTCACAGTCTGACTTTTCCGTTTGCCCAACTGCACGAAAATCAAACTACAAACACAGCAGAAGAAACCATCTGGGACCCGGTCTACGAATAACTTTTTTTTGTGAGAGTTTGCTTCTACAGAATAGTGTCGGAATGTAAAGGAGTTTTTTTTTCGACAAGTACTACATGATAAGAATACAGGAACTTTTAAGTTTTACTGTAAAATGAAGGAAAAGCTCAGGATTTCGAAAAAGTCAATGGCTGTATGATAGAGATCATAATATAGAATAGAATAGAAAAGATAGAATAGAGAGGCCTGGTCGAAAGAGATGGGAGACTATATGACAATACAGTGCCCAATTGTTGCACACGACATTATGTATGCATGATGTCTCGCGTTAATGAGGTCTTCTTTGTTCATCGTGCGAATATTTAGGGGAGATTCATTCGAACGGAACATTTTTAAAAAAAGGCAAAAACAGGAACTATATGTTAAATACATGCTCATAGCTTGAGTGCATTTAAAACTTTTAATAAAAACATCAAATATACAGATGTTCACATCAAATTCTAAGAACATCCATTACACTATAACTTTCTTTGGAACAAGAATGTGGTTCGTTTCTGAGTAGTATGAAAAAAGTGAACAATTATCGTGTCTCTATCTTGAACGGTTCAATTTGTACCGCGCTGTTATCGTCCGGGCATCCACTATGATTCTGCGAGGAAGTCTGCTCCACTGCTAATTTACTACAGTAACCGAGGCGTTTTCAAATTGGTCTGATTTCAAAAAACTTTTAATAATAAAAAGTAGTGTTCATGTTTTATATTTGTTCACATGTTTTGTTTATGTAATTCTTGGTCCAGTGAGAAACGTTGTTTTCAGAATGATCGACTATCAGTTCAAGGAGGAACTGATGCGGTCGCGAGACCGAGTGGAGGACTTGTTCTATTTCGAAGGATCAAAGGTCAGTTTAAACATTACATTCATTATTCTATGTTCTTATTAACTGGTTTAAACATGAAAAAAGGTTTGAATTGGGTGGTACTCATTTGTCAAGTATTTGAAGCGTGTTTATTTTGCACCGAAAACGTTCGAAACATCATAAATGAGTAAAACTGTGCTTTTTGTTTAAGTATCATATTCGCTTTTCATTCTTGTACAACCTTGACTGGACTCCGCCTATCCTAGCTTTGATAATACACATACTTCAGTAAAGTTGTCCTAATAGTTAGAAAAGTTCATAAAACGGGGTCCCTACTGGCCCTCTTCAGCTTCACCAGTATCTGGAAAAGTTTCCATGAATGTCAAGAGCTTTCATGTTTATAGAACGAATAACTCCAGCTCCCGTTTGTACAAAAGTCATATTAGTCGTATTTGCAGGTAGGCCGTGGTACGTATGGTCACGTGTTCAAAGCAGTTCCAAAAGCGGCCGCCCTGTCGAGGTACCCGGCCAAGGAATACGCGCTGAAGCTGATCGAGAGACAGGATTTCTCAAGGTCCGCCTGCAGGGAGATCGCACTGCTCAGAGAACTCAAGTTAGTTTTGAACAGTGATATTCTCCAAATAGCTGGGATCCCTAAAAATTGGCTGCCAATACCAATACTGGCAAAATTCTCTGTTTGCAGAGATTGCACTGCTCAGAGAACTCAAGTGAGAGTTTTCGAACTTACGTTTTTTGCAGAATAAGCTTGAAAAACGGGATCCATCCTTGTACTTCAGAAAGAATTGCCGAACTAGGGCGTATTTCGATCGAAAAGCGTGTTCTTTTTAGAAATAATCAGAGGTTAAGGTATGTGTAAATAACATGCTTCGAAATTGGTTTCTATTCATACGCATATTTTACAGACATCCGAACCTCATTTGTCTACAGCGCGTTTTCCTCACGAATGAGAAGAAGGTTAGTTTCTGTAATAGCGATGATTGAAAGTTGTCACAAGTATTGTCAGTTGGTCAGTATGAAATTTCACCTAGTTCATTGTCTATCTGCATGTGGAAAACAGTGATATTCGACTTTAAATTGTAAAACGAAGTAGGAAAATGGCGTTTTTTTCACAGTTGTATAGAACATATTTGTTGTTTAGGTGTGGCTATTGCTCGACTACGCCGAGCACGATCTCTGGCAAATCATCAAGAGTCACCGGGCGGCCAAAGCCAAGAAACAACCCGTAATGGTACCCAAGACTATGGTCAAGAGCATTCTCTATCAGATATTGGACGGTTGGTTTTCATCTCACGATTATTGATCCTATGGTTATGTAATCTATTACCACGGTGCCCACTTTCAAATAAGTATTTAGAAATCGGACCATTTTGAGCCAAGTTATGTCCATTCGAGTGCGGGCGGCTGTAATACGCAATCGATAGTAGACCTTACTAGGGTTGTTAATCGAGTTGAAAATTTCGAGTTTTCAAAAATTCGAGTTTTTCGAGTTCTTAAATTTTCGGGTTTTTCGAGTTCGAGTTTTTTTAACAACCCTAGACCTTAACCATGGTCAAGAGCACTTTCGGTATTCGGTAACCTTACCGGATCGTGATCATTTTTCTGGTTTCCTTATCAGGTAACCGGTTGGCAAACATAAATCTCAAACCGGTTAGCCTTCGATATAGCATTGAAGGAAACGGAAATGATAAAATGTTCAGCTTTACATACATATAAATGTTATACATAGATTTATCCTTTCAGGTATCCATTATCTTCATTCCAACTGGGTTCTTCATCGTGATCTGAAGCCCGCGAATATTCTGGTCATGGGAGATGGACCGAGCGGAAAGAGGGGACGGTGAGAGAGAAAACTTTATAAATATTCATTTATTATCGACATGTTCAGAAAACATTCGACCAAACACTGGTAAGGGTTGACTAAGCGACAAAAATTAGTCCGTTTTCGTATGTAAACAAGTGAAAATTTATGATTTTTCATCAAAAGTAGACCGATTGTCTTCTTTTCGGCGAAAATGTAGTCCGTTTTTAGATTTTTTCTGACTGTTAGGACAACCTTACTGGGGTATGATTATTACATCCTTTTTCGTTTATTCATTCATTTTACTATCTACAGGTCCGAAAAACTATCAACGTTTCCAAAAGTTTACTTATTGATAGAAAATAACCGTATGTCAGTAATACGAATGATTTTGGTTACTTCTACCTCTACTTCTCGTTATCACCTAAAATAGTAAAAAAAACGTACTTTGAGAGTATAGAAAAGGCGCTTGTTTGAAAATACTCAGAAAGCTTCTCAATAATCTCAATTGTTGAATAAACGTTGAGTTGTCACGGGGAATCTCATAAATGATGTTAAATAGGGTTCATTGCAAACATAAGGCGATTTTGTTAGCTTCTCCATTAAATTGCCCACTTTTGTTTCAAATTGGGATTTTGAACTATCCTAATGATATCAATGGGCGCACTTTACTGATGAAAGCTCAGTCTTCCATTCTGTTCGTAGTTGGGATAAACAATGAAACACCTGATATTCAATAAATTTCAGTTGAAAACAAAGTCGCCTCAAATATGGTTCATTGAGTAATTTTTCAGTGTGAAAATCGCCGACATGGGTTTCGCTCGTATCTTCTGTGCACCGCTGAAACCCCTAGCTGACCTGGACCGAGTGGTGGTTACATTGTGGTACCGAGCACCCGAGCTGCTATTGGGAGCAAAACACTATTCAAAGGTAAGCATAACTTTGTTTTGTGGTTATTTCCTACCACAACTGGGGTACGCCCAAGTGCACGTCACTGAGTTGTGTCTGTTCCTAGAAACAATGAACCAAATAAAAAAAATGTAGCTAAGACATACCTTAGCAGAGAGCTAATTGTTTTGGTTAGGTAACTCTCGAACACGATCATTATTGGAAAAACAATTTGTAAACGTTTTTAAAAACATGTAATGTAATATGATTAAATGAATGAAACAAAATCAAATTTTCTTCTATTAATTTAAACTTTTTGTGCATCGTTTCGCTATCAAATCTCTATGTATAACTTGATTTAGATTCATCACGGTCTCATTTAAAAGCTAGATTGACCGGAGTTGAAAAGAAATCCGAACTGTTCAATTTCTGTCCGAAAATTCAGCCTAAGGCTTCGTTCATACTTTTTGCAGTTGCATCTGGCTGCAATTGCAGTCGCTTTGCAACATTTTTGCAGTTGCTGCAAATTGCCGCTGCAGTCAGATGCAGCTGCAATTTTACGCAGCGTAAAAGCATGAACAACCCTGCGTCATTTCTAACGCAATTCAAGATAATCCAAAAATTCAATTCGGAAATAGTGAATCTATATTTCAAATTGGAGTATTCAACATCTTAACTTGAAACAATTTTAGGCCAATTCTACAACTAGCCAAGTTTTTAGGTAACCTAACCTTTTTTAGGTAACCTTACCGGTTTTTGGTAACCATTTTTTCAGGTTACCTCACAAGTAACCGGTAGGTAACCTGAAACTGAAATCCGGTTACCGTACAAACAAACGGTGAAAACAACATTTTGCGTTGGAAAAACAGGTAACCGGTTCTTCATTTTCGGTTTCCGACCGGTTAATTATCGAAGTAACCGGAAAAACGGTTACCAAAAAACCCGGTTACATATAGAATTCACCACAATTTCGTTGACGACAACTGTTATTTTATCAAATTTGGCGCCAGCGCCCGGTGCCAACAGCATTTTTTATTTTTAGACTAATAAACTCCTAGTCAACTGCTACTACATATTGGATTTTAATTAAGGCACTCCTAAAATAGTGAAAAAAGATTGATAACGATAAAAAATTCATAAAAAGGGTAACTACATTTCAGTGCAGTATGGTCATGTCAATACTGCAATTTACGCTGCAGTCAGCTTAAATTACGCTCATTTCAGCGTAAAAAAACGCTGCATCTAGCTGCAACTGCAAAAAGTATGAACGAAGCCTAAAGGCTTCGTTCATACTTATTGCGTAAATCTTGTCGAAATGACGCGTATTGATTTTTACGCCAATGCAGTCGACTGCAACTGCAAAAATACGCTGCAGTTGTGTTGGTCATACTTTTTAAGCCAGCTGCAGCGTTTTTAACGCTGAGTTGAGCGTAATTTAAGCTGACTGCAGCGTAAATTGCAGTATTGACATGACCATACTGCACTGCAATGTGCTTACCCTTTTCATGAATTTTTTATAGTTATCAATCATTTTTCACTATTTTAGGTGTGCCATAATTTTAACTCAATCTGTAGTAGTAGTTGACTAGGAGTTGATTAGTTGAAAAATAAAAACATTATGTTGGCGCCTAGCGCTGGCGCCAAATATATTAAATATCAGTTGTCGTCAATGAAGTTATTTCAAGTTAATAGATGTTGAATACTCCAATTTTGAATTTAGATTCACTATTTCCAAATTGAATTTTCGGATTATCTTGAATTGCTCTAGAAGTTACGTTGGGTTGTTCATACCATTACGCAGCTTAAAGTTGCAGCTGCATCTGGCTGCAGACTGCAGCGGCAAAGACTGAAATTGCAGCTGGATGCCGCGTAAAAAAGTATGAACGCAGCCTTATGTATTTATCCAAAGTGTCATTCTCATTCTCACAATTTCAGCCGATTGACGTGTGGGCCATTGGCTGTATCTTCGCCGAGCTGCTGACGTCGGAACCAGTTTTCTTCTGTAATGAGGAAGATATCAAGGCCCAAAGTCCCTATCACTATGATCAGCTAAGACGGTTAGTAGTCCAGTACTCTACCCCAGCAAAGTTTTCCAATTCAAACAACGGACTCCTTTTCTACATAAAGGATAAAAAATAACGTTTTTGCATCAAAAAACAAGAACATTTTGCCGACATTTGCGAAAATGAACCCCGTTTCCGGAATTTTTCTGGCTATCCTTTATTTACCACTTCACGGTGGTATGTGTACTGTCCAATTCGGAATTATAGTCATACACCAGTAAAGTTGTCCGAATAGTCGGAGAAATTCGAAAAACGGACTAAACGGACTACAATAAGAAACTAGGTCTACTCTTGATGAAAATGATAACTTTTCACGTGTTTGCATCCTAATACAGACTACTTCATGTCGCTTAGTTGGACCTTACTGGTGTGTGATTAAAGTGAAGACTATCTTTCCAGAATCTTCACGGTAATGGGTTATCCAACCGACAGCGAATGGCCGGATTTCAAAAAAATGCCGATTACCCGAAGCTGCAGCAGGATATAAAAACACACCAGTAAGTGGTTCTGGTTACCGGATCATTCTTTTCTTGTAGATGATTTTTTGAGAAACAGCTGGTTTTGTGATTCATACATACAAGTAATGTCCGACTATTGGACAAAAAAGAGTCCGTTTTTATATAGAGCCCCGTGTAAATTGATGATTTCACATTTAAAATTTCACGTTTTTCACATATTTTGCTCGTTTTTGGCGAAAATAGTGGCTCGTTTTTCGGGTTTTTGTCCTGGGTATCCGGACAACTTCACTGGAGTATATTTGGTACATTCTGATATGTCGTTATGATAAAACTATTACGATTCATTCATTCGTTTCAGAGCCAACTTTGCTGGAGCCAGTATGTCACTTTACATGGAAAAACACAAGGTGGGTCTAGCACTTTTTGGGGCTGTATTCAGAACACATATCAGTAAGGAGTTACTTCTCTACAATATATAGTCCTTTTTTAAATTGTTAGATGTCAAACTTCTCTTTTTTCAAAAATAAGCTTTTTCTCCCGTTTTTTTTACTGAAAGAGAGCCTGTTTTTTTTGAAGTTTGGTGCTTTTAAGCAACTTCACTGATGTATGCGGTGTTTTCTTGCAGCAAGTGGAGACGGATAACAACCAGTTTCGCTTGTTGATCCGACTGCTCACCATGGACCCAATCAAGCGGATATCCTGCAAAGAGGCCATGGAAGATGTTTATTTCAAGGTTAGTTATATCTAGGTTCAGGCAAAACACGTTTTGACGTTGTTTTAAGGAACATATTAACTATAACCGCATACTTGTTGGTTATTGTTTCATTTGAATACTTCATAGAAGACTAGTCTGTCGATTTACTTAAAAAACAATTGAACAGTCTATTTTGGATGGCGGTAAGTATTATGTGTACATATTATGTGTAGGCCAAGTTCAAAAATAAAATTGCTCACACGTCGGAAAAATGATCAGTTCAAACCATAAACCTTTCCTTGTTTCACTATACAACAGAGCACGAAAGAAAATGCCGTTTTTTTATTTTCCACCGTTCTGCGTTCTTTTCCCCAAACTACATAGTTTTGAACGTTTATGAGTCTTTAACTCTTGAATAGAAAATCCGGATTTTCAGCCAAGTTTCTCATCTCCGAAAAACTTGGCTGAAAATTCGGATCTGGAAACTCTTATGGACCATTTGAATAAGAAGAGTTTAGAAAAAGTTGTGAAATAATCTAACATCTCCTATTGGTTGTTGTTTGTCCTAGCAAAATCGTCATGCTTAAATCAGCACGATTATGTGGGCCGATGCCGTGTCCACGACCCTTTAAACTACAATGGAAACATTTATTGCAGTTTAAAGGACTGAAGCGTTGGGATTGGTCCACATAGTCGTCCTTCTTCAAGTACATTTGCAGACGGAGCCGAAAGCTACGAAGACGTCTTCTGCGCCTTCAAGATACCGTATCCGAAGAGAGATTTCCTCGTCGACTCGGATAACAAGTCGATGGCAGTCGTGGACGACCAGAATCAGCAGGCCACCAATCCTCAGGTATAGAATATTCTAGAATATTCATTGAACATATAACACATTCATGTGTTTCACACATTATATCAAATGGTGCTCTCTCAGCTCAGCTTCTAAACGATTTGAATCCTAACAGGGTAAGGGCCGCTTCCAAACTTCGGTCAAAGTTCGGGCTTTGCGGTCCACGTATAGATCAGATATAGATAATGGCAAAATGGTTGTTGTAGTATTTAGTTTAATATCACAACGGGATCAAACTACAAACACAGCGTGATAGGCACTGTGTTTCTTTTATAACAAAAATGAAGATCTAAACCGTTAGAGTGTGACCTTTTGTTTCACAAGAGTAGTAGCGTATTCGTTCAACAATACGTCATATTGGTTATAAAACTTTATTTTCGAGGTTTTTTTTTAGTTCTCCTTAGCTTCAGAACAAAAAACTGATATATGATTTTCTTTTTCAGTATAATTCGGCGATGACGAATAGGCAGCAGACCATGGACACGGAACCCGCGAACAAACGACTTCGGCTGGTGCAACAGCCACAGGTTAGTATGGGCTATTTTCCTGCAAATGAGAAAAACTGAGATGAGAATTAGGAGAATTCGGAAGAGACAGAATCAATATCAAAAATTAGTACTTTTCGGCTCGACCACATACGTCAAATCTTCCATGCCTATCTCTTATTTCAGAGAGTTCAACAAACCTGATTTTTCTTGTTGTCATTTTTGTTAACAATGTTAACAACCCAAATCGCTTCCGGAACGATTCAGTTTTCAAACCCGATTCTCGATTGAAAGTTTTAATTTTAATTTTGAAAAAAAAGATCAAAACTTCCGAAAACGCCTTACAAGCCTTACTATGGCCATGCGGTGGGGATAAGTGTTGTTAAAGTCGAACTCCAGACTCGACTGTACTCGAAAAACTCGAAATTTTTTCCAAAACTCGAAAACTCGAAATTTTGAACTCGATTAACAATTTTAGTCGGGATTATTATAGTTTAGTTATATGTTTCTTTTCAGATGGCTCAACAAGTGTATGGTCAGGAGCAATATGGTCAGCCAATGGCCATTCAACAACCCCCACATGATGCAGCAACCAAGTAAGTTTGAGCATTTCTCTGTTATGTTTGGTTTTCAGATTGATTCCAAAGCATTTTGATCGCAATGCGATATGCGATTTTACGGCTAGGTATGATGTAAGCAGATGGTAGTATTGAATATCAGAAACGTTTCTCATCGAGTGGTGGTTGATGTACATCGACAAGTTCTATCGTCTTTGGGGATTTGGGACTCTTTTTTTGCCTTAGTTTTCTCATAATAACATGTATTAAAAAAAAGTTTGTTTGGTAGTATTCGTTCGGTAAACTCGAAAACTGTGTCTTTTCAGTGAAAATGAATCAAATGAACCAAATGATGCCTCAACAGCAGTATGCTCATCAACAACAACAGCAGCAACAACAGCAAATGTACCAGGTATCCAGAATACGAACTGTTGATTAATATTTTTTGATTTTATCAATTTGTTTAACTCGGATTTTCAGGTCCTGACAGCGTTTTGTCACCTAAATTACACAGATTCTCAAGTAGTAATAGACAAGTGTTTTCGGTTTGAGTTTAAGTTCGTGAAATTCAATATTTTGCGTTCAAAAATATTTTCATAGTAAGTGAACTCGGAAGCCCGTTTTGTGACTTTTTCTTGCTTGACTATGGTTTTCGGATTTACTATGTCATCGTAATGTCAGTACAGTAATGTCAACATTTATCGTATGAAGTACCATTTTCATCCTTCGTGATCACCCCTTACCAACTATAGTATACAACTTACATTTATTACTACAATGCCACAATTTACAATTACTACAATTTTACAATTATACTTTACAACAATAAATACTAATTTACAACAATAAATACTACAATTTTTACTACAATTACAATGCCGTATTTCAGGTCAGCAGATGCAACAACATCCCGGCATGAGCGGCGGACATCAGATGGGCATGATGGCCGGACACCAACCACAACAGTTCCAGCAGCAGGGCATGGGTCAGTCTCATACACCGCCAAGGGTCTCGTATGGTCTTGAAATCTCGCGACCCCTTCATCTTTTTCATAGCGCGACCGGCGACCCTTCCAAACTGCAGTTTTTGCCGGTATTCTGCTTGTTTACCGCCAATTATGCATGAAGTTGGTCAGTTTTCAACTCGTGACCCCACATTTTTCACATGAATGTGTTCGTGACCCTGGTGATGTAAGGTGTATGGTCAGTTTCAATGTTTGATTCTCTGAAAAAAGACTTCTGTGAGCATGAGTAGCATCAAAAAGCAAGTATATGTAACTAAAATGAAACGTTGTATTCTAATCACGGATTATGGTCTCTTAAAAGATCATGCGACGATGGAATTAAAAATGTCTGGGTTTTCTGATGATTACCATACCCACACCAGTAAAGTTGTCCTATTAGACACAGAAATTATAATAACAAACTACGTTTTCGTCAGTATTGGGGAAAATGACCCATTTTGAAAATGGAAAGACGAGCTCTTTCCTGTCGAATAATCTCACTCAAGTGGTGTGGACACCATTACCCGAGTTCCCGAGTATGATTCTTGTCTGAAATATGCCATTCTACCACACGTTATTTCCCTAAAATATATCATTCTATCACACGTTGTTGTCCCAAATTGTACACATACACCATATTTGCAGGCATGATGGCCGGCCAGCACTCGCAGATGATGATGCGACCGCAGCCGCAGGCCGCGCAGCAGCAGATGGTCGCTGGCGGCGGCGTCTATCAGGGCGGGGGACCGCAGCAGGGCATGATGCCGCAGGGTGGGAATTCACTTGAGATGACCAATAACATAACCTATGTTCAAAAGAGGGTATTTCATCGTGATCAATAGCGTCGCTGTACGGGCCAAACTCTCGGTCTTTACGCGAAATTTTTTAAATGTCCCGGACGCTTCATGAGTGAACTACCGTCGTGTTACGTTATGAACAACTGAACTGTCTTTTAGAGCATATGATGTTTTTTGCCTGGATGAAACACGCCTTTTGGAGCTTGGCAGAGTCAGTTTTAGTTGGTCTGAGCTGCTAAAGGTAATTGAAATTGTCGAATTTTGATATTAGAGATCAAATGGTAATTTTACTTTCCAGTTGACATGATGATGCAGGGCGGACAACCGATGCACCCGCAGCAGATGGGAGGAATGACCATGGGACAACAACAACAACAGGCTCCGCCCCCTTACAACATGATGGGCCAGCCAGGACAGCCGTAGCAGGGACAGTGAAACCGATATGGATAGTGGGGAAGGGGAAAGGGGGTCTGACTTTAGTTGTAGTTTGATCAGCGAGCACAGCAGAAAAACTTTATTAAGGACTGTCTCAACATCTGACTATAGTTGTCTAGGTCGTGACTATTCGTGAGTTACAGTTTCATCTCATACAAGCCACACTTTACGAGTTTTCACCGAAACAACAACGAGATCAAACTACAAACACATTTGGTCTGACCAACATTACATGTGCGGTTTCTGCTGTCTCCCGAGTCGATTGTTTTTTTCCTGTTGTTCCCCAATATTTGAAGGTAGGTTTCAGTAAATTGAAACTTGTTAACATTGTTAGCCACCGTGGAAACAGCTTAAAATGATCTTGAATTTTTTTTTCATAGATTAACTATTGTTCACCTAACTAGTTTCTGAAACAGTTGTCGTTCTGGTGCTGGATCTCATGTACATTTTTACCAATATATTTCGATTGTGATTATTTATTGTTAACGCTTATTTTATATTGAGGTGAGTGTAAACGGGTAAATAAAGTTATTTTTTTTATAGAAAAAATAACCTGGAAAGCATGCCAGCTTGCATGGAAGTCTGTATAGGTTATCAAAACTGTTCAATATTGACAATTTGTGTGGTCAGTTCGTATTGTTGTTCGATCTCTTGTGGTGTTTTGACATCTCGTGATTTTTTGTTTACCAGCAGCCCTGCTCTTTTTTGCAATATTCGAAAAGTCACGTTCAAAAGGTTTCTTGTCCCTGAATACTTCTCAGTCATTCTTATTTTCTCTTAACTTACTTCTCGTAAGGTAATCCTAGATTCCCTTACGGCTCCGCGAATTACAGTAGTGAATTCAAAATAAAACTCTAGTTACAGTGTTGTGGAGTCGTCCACATTAGCATACTTGCCTTGTTAACATGTTGCTGACGTGTATTGTTGTCTGCTGTCTAGACTAATTAGCATAGTTACGTGAACGTGTCTGGCAGTATATAAGTCCCTCAATCGCTCATTGTTGGACTCGATCGTATCGAACATTGTCTATTACCTACGGTTCATAAAGTTATTCTTCTCTACCTCGTGTACCTACTGTGAACTAGATCTGTACTAGTAACGCGAAACAACCGTTTGTATCTACCCCGAAGTGGATACATAACAAAGTGGCGATCAGGATGAGATGAACTTTTGCGAGATTTCGGAAAACTTCGCAGTTTTTTTCAAACGGAGGAGAGAGAATCTGCGATATTCTGTGATTGATATTAATTCTTGTTATCGGAAACAGTGAAATTGATACAATGCCCGGAGCAAACGCGAACGAGTTGCTGCTTACGATGATTCAGAATCAACAGAAGTTGATGGATCAACATCAAGAGCAAATGCAACTGCAGAAAGAACAAATGCAATTGCAACTGAAACAGCAAAGTGACCAAATGAAAGAATTCATGAATCTGTTGTCTAACAGACCCCGCGAAAGTGATGTTTATTTGGGAGATACTACGTTTACGGCGACATCGGTGAACTCGAAACTCATGTCTCAGTTGAACGCACGATTGACTTCATTTGTTTTTGATGCGGAAAATGAGCAAACATTCAGTAGATGGTATGAACGGTACTGCGAAATATTTACCATCGAAGGTGAAATGCTAACGGAAAGCGAGCGAGTACGTCTACTTATTGGTAAATTGGAGGATAGTGTATACGAACGGTACAAGCGACAGATCCTACCAAAGACACCTTCGGACATTAACTTTGACGCGACTGTGAAAATGTTGAAGGAGATGTTTGATGTGCGATCGAGCGTATTCACGACTAGATACCACTGCTTGAACATCGAGAAAAGCGAACGCGAAGATTACATGGAATACACTGGAAGAGTGAACGAACAGTGCGAGAAAGCGAAAATCCATGAATTAACCAGTGATGGACTGAAAGCACTTGTGTGGATCTACGGATTAAAGTCGGTGAAAGAACACGACATCAGAGCGCGATTACTGATGTATTTGGATAACGCGAATTCGGAAAATAAGAACGTGACACTACATGACTTGTACAAGGAGTGCGATAAATATATTTCGTTGAAACGAGACGCGAAAATGATCGAAAGCGAAGCACGTTCTGTGTACCACGTACAATCTGAAAGAAGCAATCATGATCAATCGAGGCCGGCAAGCGAACCTTCTCAGTGTTGGAACTGTGGAAGAATCGGTCATAGATCAAAAGATTGTCGTTCTAGAAAATGGATTTGTGGAAATTGTAATGTGAGTGGTCACAAAGATCAGTACTGCGAAATGATAAACGAACGCGACGATAGGGTGAATCGAAAACCTGTGAAAACGAACAATTCGGTTAAATTGGAAACACGTAGCGGTAACGTGAAAGTGAACGCGAATCGTCGATATGTGCCTGTTATCGTGAATGGACACAGCATGAAGTTTCAACTGGACACTGGTTCAGATGTTACATTGTTGAATGTGAATGATTGGAATCTCATGTGCGAACCGAATTTAACGAACGCGAACGAAATTCTGAAAAACGCGAACGGGAACGCAATCGAAATTCAAGGCAAACTCAAATGTGAATTCGAAATCGGAAGATCGTACGGATCTGGATTTGCATACGTGACGGAAACAGCGAGTTTGATTGGATTAGACTGGATAATGCAAAACGAGGAATTATCTTATCATTTGAAAATGATACAGTCTGCGGGAATCTACGGGAACGAATCGTATTATTCTACTACGAAAGTGAATAATAACACCCCTCAAACGGAAATGTCCTGTCATGCAAGTACAGTAAAACTCATGAAGGAGGCTGACTTGAAGCAGTCACGTGAACGCGAATTTCGAAAGAAAGAGGAGGAGGTGAAGCGCGGTGAATTTGGAATACCTACGAGGTATAACGTGAACGAAACGGAACACAGCGGAAACGAAACGCTAAGTGATGATTTGATGGTGGCGAAGCGAAGTGACGCAAAAAGTGAAAAAGATCTCGATAATCTACGTGGTGGTCGAACCCGGAAGATCAATCTGTCGTATAACAAGAAGAAGAAGAACAATCGAAGAAGTCAGCATGGTAACCGTAACCTGGAATCGAACAAGCAGAAAGCCGAATTCAATTGTCGTTCCCGAAGCTGTCTACAGCCGTATTCTATCTTGTGATATCATTTGTGTCATCCCCATCTATCATACTAAAAGGGGAGGTGTTGTGGAGTCGTCCACATTAGCATACTTGCCTTGTTAACATGTTGCTGACGTGTATTGTTGTCTGCTGTCTAGACTAATTAGCATAGTTACGTGAACGTGTCTGGCAGTATATAAGTCCCTCAATCGCTCATTGTTGGACTCGATCGTATCGAACATTGTCTATTACCTACGGTTCATAAAGTTATTCTTCTCTACCTCGTGTACCTACTGTGAACTAGATCTGTACTAGTAACGCGAAACAACCGTTTGTATCTACCCCGAAGTGGATACATAACATACAGTTAACTAAGTTCGATATTTTACTGAACAAGCTCAGTTAACTGTAACTAGAGTTTTATTTTGAATTCACTACTGTAATTCGCGGCCAAAACGAAGGGGGTAAACCCCTTCGACATTTTGATTCCCATGTAGGGAATCCTGAGAAGAGAGAACAGAAAAAGGGGTTTGTCAGGCATCGCGCGGAGCGCGAAGCGCTCTGCGTGAGTTGTCTTTGGTTTGGCCATTGCGGACTCGTTGTTTCCTTTTAATTAACAAAAATCTTCAAACATATTCTTTTTTTAAAAACTAAAAGGAGAGAACGTTAGAGAATCACGAATTGAACATTGTGTGAAAATTTCAGCCAAATCGGATTATTTTCGCCTGAGTTATGGTTTCGTGTCGTTGTTGAAAAGTTCCGCCGTAATTCGTCCCTCGTCCCTCCTCCCTCGTCCCTCACGGAATTCTGTCCGCATCGTAGTGAAAAAACTACTGAACCAATTTGGCTGAAATTTGGAACATCTATTCTATGGCAAAAGTTAGCTCGTCGCGCCAAGTATGAAATGTATATGTAATCTCTGGCGCCGGGCGCGGGCGCGAATAGGCGCCAAAAACGACTATTGGAAAAACTATCGAACCGATTTAGCTGAAATTCGAAACATGAGTTCTAATGCAAATTTTAGCCCGTCGCGCCGAATATGAGATGTATAGCTCCTCATTGGCGCCGGGCGCGGGCGCCAAAAACGACTGTTGGAAAAACTATCGAACCGATTTAGCTGAAATTCGAAACATGAGTTATAATGCAAAAGTTAGCCCGTCGCGCCGAATATGAGATGTATAGCTCCTCATTGGCGCCGGGCGCGGGCGCCAAAAACGACTATTGGAAAAACTATCGAACCGATTTAGCTGAAATTTAAAACATGAGTTAAAATGCAAAAGTTAGCCCGTCGCGCCAAATATGAGATAAATACATCATCATGGCGCCAATAGGCGCCAAAAACCGCAAAACACTATTTATCATCAACTAAAAATTTGAACACTAATAGAAATTGAATAATTTGGTGGAAAGTGTGAAAGTCTTTTTCCAAAACTGAAATTGTTCTTCTGGCGCTCGAGTCAGGCGCCAGATGGCGCCAAAACCCAAACTCACGACAGCATCAATGGAATCGTCTGAAATTCGGTACACTAAATAACTATCACATAACAAGTAAGATGCTCAATCTGAAAATCAAAAAAAAATTCTGTTGGCACTGTGCGCTGGCGCCAATTGGCGCCAAAGTTGGAAAAATATCAGTTATTGTCAATCAAACTGTTTCAAGTTAACAGATATTGAATATTCCAATGTGAAACAAAGATCCAGAAATTCAAAATCGAATTTTATCGTCTGGCTCGGAACAGACGCCAAATGGCGCCAAAACAAAAACACACGAACTGACAATTGAATAGTTTGAATATTGCTCCAATCAGTAATTGACACATGTAGTGTGTACTGGTAGCTCAAAAACCTAGAAAATTTCGTTTCGTTCTGGCGCCAGACGCGTGTGTCAATTGACGCAGGAATTAAAAAAAGTTTCAACGAAGGTTTTGATGTGGTATTGGAAATAATGGCTATATTGTAAGTGAGTTGGTGTCTCTAATTGTAGATTTGTCAATGCGCCAATCCCCATCGCTTATCGCCGCTAAAAGCGGTGTACATGTCAATCGGAACGTTTAGCGTTTTTGTTCAGTTGTTGATAGTCACAGAGCCAGTAACCTGCGTTATATTACAACATCAGCAATTTTATGGTCTGCATTCGGCTTCGTGCACACACAAAACTGAGATTTCCATAATAATATAATGAGTTCACAAGACCCACTCTGTGAATAGGCAACATATGAAGTTGTAGGAGTACAACTAGCAAAAAAAGGACAAATAGTAAAAAGTGGGGGAACCAACAAATGTGTGAGTTGTGTTTGGTTCGACCTCGATATCAGCAAAAAGTGACCGATACGAATTGCTGTGATACTGTAGCAGAAGTATTCTGCAAAAATAGAACAATACAAATGTTGCACAATGGTTCACAACGCACGCATGTCGTCAAAGCACACATGAAATACCCTTCAGCAATTTCTGAAATATCATGCGGGCTTCGTGAACCATTGTGCAACATTTGTATTGTTCTATTTTTGCAGAATACTTTTGCTACAGTATCACAGCAATTCGTATCGTTCATTTTTTGCTGATATCGAGGTCGAACCAAACACAACTCACACATTTGTTGGTTCCCCCACTTTTTACTAATTTTAATTAGCTTTGACACAACAAACGAAGAATGAATAAAACACTAAATATCAAATAGTCAAGAACGATGAGAAGGAGAAAAAGGGAAAGCCGGTCACGGTCACGTCCGTCGTGCACCTCCTCGCTCGGTGGGCGGGATCTTGATCTGTAATGTATATGAGTCATTGAAACGAAAGAAATGAATAGTTTTCGTCTCAATGACTTGATCAAGATGAACTAAGTTCGATATTTTACTGAACAAGCTTAGTTAACTGTAACTAGAGTTTTATTTTGAATTCACTACTGTAATTCGCGGAGCCGTAAGGGAATCTACCGAAAACCCTCTATAAAGGAATGCGAGCGGTCACGGCAGCCACTATTGCTGAAGACGAAGGCGTCATTTAACAGCAACGAAAATGTTCTCCAGGCGCGAGAACCCCATTCACCTCAAATACTCTCCACCACACAGCATATAGACTCACTGATCGACCCGAGTTTTCGGTTAACCTCGAAAACGCGGCAATTACGGCCGACCAAAAAGCCGAACTTAAGGCTTTGATTGACGAATTTGACGACGTTTTCTCCAAGTCACAGTACGATTTAGGTAGTTCAAACACCGAGCCAATCCATATTTAAACTAGCACTGAAGTTCCAGTTAAAGCTAGGCCATTCAGGGTCCCGGCCAAATTCCAATCCGAACTTGACTCACACATTAACGCCCTTTTAAGAGCAGGGCGTATTCAAGAAAGTAATACACCATGGAATTCCAGCATAGTCCTCGTTCGAAAAAAGAACGGCGGTCTCCGAGTTTGTCTAGATTTCCGCAAACTCAATGGAATCACTGTTTCAGACAACTTTCCGCTACCCAGAATCGAAGCAATTCTGGAACGGATCGGCGGAAACAGGTACTACACTTTCTTAGATATGGCTAATGGTTACCTGCAGCTCCGCCTAGATGCCCAGAGTAGTTATAAGTGCGGATTCATAACAGAAAATAAAGTGTACGCCTATACACACCTCCCGTTTGGCCTACAGTCGGCGGCATCATATTTTCAGAGACATTTACAAGTAGTACTAGCAGGCTTGGACTCTAACGTCCTAGCCTACATTGACGATATTCTCATTTGTGATAATGACTTCCAGAAACACCTCAAATCCATTAGAAAAGTCCTGGAACGATTCAGGTATTTCAACTTGAAGGTTTCCCCAAAGAAGTGCGAGTTTGCTCAGTCTAGCATAATCTTCTTAGGTCATCAAATTTCGCAAAACGAATACAAGCCAAACGAAGCTAACGTAAAAGTCATCCAAAACTTCCCAACGCCAACCAACGTACGCGAAGTTAGACGTTTCGTGGGCATAACGGGTTTCTTTCGGAAGTTCATCCAAAATTTCGCAAATTTGTCCGAACCACTGACCAGGCTCACGCGCAAAGAGAAAAAGTTCGTTTGGTCCGATGAACAGGAACTCGCGTTTGTTACCTTGAGAGACGCCTTATGCAGCAAACCCATCCTCGGGTACCCCGACTATGACAAACCGTTCCACGTCTTCACTGACGCTAGTGCCGTAGCTCAAGGCGGTGCGCTAATGCAAGAACGGCAAGACGACCCAAAACAATACTACGCCATAGCCTATTGTAGTAGAACACTCACAGACACTGAGCGGCGATGGCCCGCAGTTCAAACCGAAATGGGCGCCATAATTTTTGCGCTCAGGCAATTCAAACCGTACATCTGCATGTCGGAAACGATATTGCACTCTGACCATAAACCACTAACGTATATGCTACAGAAGAGTAAAACTCACGATAATCTCGCCAGGTGGATGATTGAGTTGCAGAGCTACAACCTCAAAATCGTACACATTTCAGGTACCAAGAACACGGTCGCCGATGCCCTGTCCAGAACTAACGAAGACAACTACAGCACACCACCTCCCGCAGTAGAGTTGAAAGACATCATCGAATTTCCGGTATGTTTATCTTGCTCTTGTTTCACCCCTCCAGTAACCACTGAGTTTCCACAACAGCTGAAACATTACATAATGGTCAATGACGCACCAAGGGCAATTGATCTCCCATTGGAGCAAGCCAAGGATCCGTGGCTAAAATCAGTAATATTGTTCTTGAAACACGGCGAATTTTCCCCGTCCACTCCGGAACAAACGAAAATTCGCATAATGTCTCAGGCAGAAATTTTGGAGTTGAAAAACGGCACAACTCTCATCCTCAAACAAACCGATCACCCAAAACACCGCCAGACTATTTTCGTTCTCCCGGAACACTTACAAGACATGGTCTTTGAGGCTCATCATGTGAGCTGTCTTTTAGGAGGCCACTTTAATTGGAGAAAAACTCTGGCAAAAATCAGATCCCGATACTACTGGGGTCAAATGTCGAGCGATATTTTTAGACGGGTGAGAGCCTGTATGAGTTGTCAATTAAAAAATAACCCTACTCCCAAAAATCGGGAGCTAATGATTTCAGTCCATAGCGAAAAAGTTTTTGAAAGAGTGGGCCTCGATCTTACAGGACCTCCACTCACCACGGACAGAGGTAACAAGTACATTTTGAATATCATTTGCTGGTTCACAAATTCGTAGTTTCCGTTCCACTCCAGGCGCTGTAGCAATCCCCCCAAACCTCGTGAGGTCACCTCATGAGCTAACTCACCAGCTACCTCACGAGCTTAACTCATGAGGTTACTATGCTTAACCATTGTAGATTTGAGAACTGATCAGCTACTTGGGAAGTAGCTCACCAACTTTTTACGCGCAGTTTCGCTGACCAGTAAGCTGGCGAGGTGCGCAGCAGCGAGAGAGTGTGCTATTTTGAGAGGACAGATGGGCGAAAAGCGCCACACGATCAAATCAACGGAGACCACGTTTTGTTGGTGAGGTGCTGGTGAGGTGGCAATCAGCTTCTTTTTCCTTTCATGTTGAAATTTATCATTGTTGTGTTTGGTAATTCACACTACTAAACTATTTTTTTTATTTACCTTACTGTTTCTCAAATAGTATGTTTCGGCCAATGATGTTTATGCAGTTCGAATGTAATTAGGTATAAATATATTTCAAAGAATGTAAGTTCTCCGAATTACATGATTCCGATGGTATTATCATCAGTATTGTTTTGAAGTAGTCCAAATTAGCATAATCACCTTGCTTACGCAATTCATTTCTTTTGCAAACTCTGAATACAAAAAACTGGAAAATTAAAAAAAAAATTGTTCCAGACAGTAGAAAGGTTTTCCCATTTCCCTTGACTTATTGATATCCTTTTCTATATTCCATTCAGTTCGATCTTAAACGATGATAGTTCCATTTCTCTTTGTTTTTCACACAAATTCTGCTACATATATCTCAAGTGATATATTTTCAGCTCGGGACTGTAAGATAATATGGTCGGAACAACATATAACTGGAACAACATAGTTCACAGTTGGAAGTTTACAAGAGTGTGAAGAAGGAAGCTCGAAATATTTGGATAGTTGTTTGGTGTTACTATAAAATCGTACTCAATGAATAAACGAGTATATTTCACTGGTCAATATTGAGATTTTTGGTTCTCGGTTTCTCATGGTAGCGAGTGTATTCCAAAAGCTTAGCTAAAACTACTGTTTCAATATAGTTTGTTCCATTCGCTTTGAGATTTGTTGACATTTCTCAAAATTGTAAATGCCGCATGAACCGGTATATCACGCCTCCTATGTATCGTTAGAAAATGTGTCAAAATAGCGCAGTGGCTAATGAGTCGGACTACCAGACTGAGGTCGCAGGTTCGAATCCTCCAATTATTTTTCACATACTTCGCCAATACATGAATAATTTGTATTGAACTTGTTTATAGTTCAAAGTGCAACTATAGTTGCGAATACTCATTCTTGTTATTGGTTATTTCGATGAAAATTATTCAAAATGGAGAATTTCCATTTAAATTATTACTATTGTTCGATTGGATTTATGGCCCTTTCGAAGTTCTGTTCAATTGTCAGACTATCTTTGAGTTCTGCTGTGTTTGGGGGAAGCACGCGCCGTCAAATACGTTGAAGTAGGGCTAACACTAATCGGATGGTTTCGAAAACCTGACATTCGTTTTCTACGTATTTTTCTACCCCACTTAACTCATTTTTAGGTCTAACCAGACCTCCATATTGGATATTTCGATTTGGTCAAGTCCGGGACGGTTTTTCGTGCCTTGGAAATAGGTAGAATAGTGGGTTTTGGTTTTGGGAGGAATAAGAGTAACATTAATTTCGAATGGAAAAAACGTGTCTGTGCTCTCTTCTCTCTCTTATCTTCTCTTCTCTCTCCTTCTCTCTCTCTCTCTCTCTCTCTCTCTCTCTCTCTTTTTCTTCTTCTCTCTCTTTCTCTATCTCTCTCTCACTGTTGGACTATTGTTCGATTGGATTTATGGCCCTTTCGAAGTTCTGTTCAATTGTCAGACTATCTTTGAGTTCTGCTGTGTTTGGGGGAAGCACGCGCCGTCAAATACGTTGAAGTAGGGCTAACACTAATCGGATGGTTTCGAAAACCTGACATTCGTTTTCTACGTATTTTTCTACCCACTTAACTCATTTTTAGGTCTAACCAGACCTCCATATTGGATATTTCGATTTGGTCAAGTCCGGGACGGTTTTTCGTGCCTTGGAAATAGGTAGAATAGTGGTTTTGGTTTTGGGAGGAATAAGAGTAACATTAATTTCGAATGGAAAAAACGTGTCTGTGCTCTCTTCTCTCTCTTATCTTCTCTTCTCTCTCCTTCTCTCTCTCTCTCTCTCTCTCTCTCTCTCTCTCTCTCTCTCTTTTTCTTCTTCTCTCTCTTTCTCTATCTCTCTCTCACTGTTGGACTATTGTTCGATTGGATTTATGGCCCTTTCGAAGTTCTGTTCAATTGTCAGACTCTCTTTGAGTTCTGCTGTGTTTGGGGGAAGCACGCGCCGTCAAATACGTTGAAGTAGGGCTAACACTAATCGGATGGTTTCGAAAACCTGACAGTCGTTTTCTACGTATTTTTCTACCCCACTTAACTCATTTTTAGGTCTAACCAGACCTCCATATTGGATATTTAGATTTGGGCAAGTCCCAGACGGTTTTTCGTGCCTTGGAAACAGGTAGAATATTGGGTTTTGGTTTTGGGAGGAATAAGAGTAACATTACTTTCGAATGGAAAAAACGTGCCTGTGCTCTCTTCTTTCTCTTCTCTTCTCTCTTATTCTGTTTTTCCCTCTCTCTGCTTCTTTCTTTCTCTCTCTCTCTCTCAATTATAGAAATGAGATTGTAGGACTAGTGTTGGACTATTGTTCGATTGGATTTATGGCCTTTTCAAACTTCTGTTCAATTGTCAGACTGTCTTTGAGTTCTGCTGTGTTTGGGGAAAGCACGCGCCGTCGAATACGTTAAAGTAGGGCTGAAACTAATCGGATGGTTTCGAAAACCTGATATTCGTTTTCTACGTATTTTTCTTCCCTAGTTAACTTATTTTAGGTCTAACCAGACCTCCATATTGAATAGTTCGATTTGGGGCAAGTCCGAGACGGTTTTTCGTGCCTTGGAAACAGGTAGAATATTGAGTTTTGGTTTTGGGAGGAATAAGAGTAACATTACTTTCGAATGGAGAAAACGTGTCTGTGCTCTCTTCTTTCTCTTCTCTTCTATCTCCTTCTGTTTTTCCCTCTCTCTGCTTCTTCTCTCTCTCTCTCAATTATAGAAATGAGATTGTAGGACTAGTGTTGGACTATTGTTCGATTGGATTTATGGCCTTTTCAAACTTCTGTCCAATTGTCAGACTGTCTTTGAGTTCTGCTGTGTTTGGGGGAAGCACGCGTCGTCAAATACGTTGAAGTAGGGCTAAAACTAATCGGATGGTTCCGAAACCTGATATTCGTTTTCTACGTATTTTTCTACCCCACTTAACTCATTTTTAGGTCTAACCAGACCTCCATATTGGATATTTCGATTTGGTCAAGTCCGGGACGGTTTTTCGTGCCTTGGGAACAGGTAGAATAGTGGGTTTTGGTTTTGGGAGGAACAAGAGTAACATTATTTTCGAATGGAAAAAAAACGTGTCTGTGCTCTCTTCTTTCGTGCTATGGAAGAATATTAGGTTTTGGTTTTGGGAGGAATAAGAGTAACATTATTTTCAAATGTAAAAAACGTGTCTGTGCTCTCTTCTCTCTCGTCTTTTCTCTTTCCTTATCTCTTTCTCTCTCCTTCTCTCTTTCTCTCTCTCAATTATAGAAATGAGATTGTAGGACTGCTGGACTATTGCTCGATTGGATTTATGGCCCTTTCGAACTTCTGTCCAATTGTCAGACTGTCTTTGAGTTCTGCTGTGTTTGGGAAAGCACGCGCCGTCGAATACGTTAAAGTAGGGCTGAAACTAATCGGATGGTTTCGAAAACCTGATATTCGTTTTCTACGTATTTTTCTTCCCTAGTTAACTCATTTTAGGTCTAACCAGACCTCCATATCGGATATTTCGATTCGGTCAAGTCCGGAACGGTTTTTCGTGCTTTGGAAACAGGTAGAATATTGGGTTTTGGTTTTGGGAGAAATGAGAGTAACATAATTTTCAAATTAAAAAGCGGGTCTGTGCTCTCTTCTCTCTCGTCTCTTTTCTTTCCTTCTCTCTTTCTCTCTTTCTCTTGTTTTCTCCCTCTCTCTCTTTTTTTCTCTCTCTCTCTCTTCCTCTCTCTCCCCCTTCCTTTTTATCTATCAACCTTTTAATTTTAATTACCACCAGTGTTTGGCGGCAACCGGTAAACGTGCTGTCGACTTGATGCACGCATGCTTTGCACGTTCGGGGCGGGCCGGGCTTTTATTCCCACGCAAATTATAGAAATGAGATTGTAGGACTGTTGGACTATTGCTCGATTGGATATATGGCCCTTTCGAACTTATGTTCAATTGTCAGACTGTCTTTGAATTCTGCTGTATTTGGGGGAAGCAGGCGCCGTCAAATACGTTAAAGTAAGGGTAAAATTAATCGGATGGTTTCAAAAGATATTCGTTTTCTACGTAATGTTCTACCCTAGTTAACTTCATTTAGGTCTAACCAGACCTCCATATTGGGTATTTCGATTTGGTCAAGTCTGGGACGGTTTTTCGTGCCTTGGACACAGGTAGAATAGTGGTTTTGGTTTTGATTGGATTTATGGCCCTTTCGAACTCTTGTTCAATTGTCAGAAGAATATTGGGTTTTGGTTTTGGAGGAATAAGAGTAACATTATTTTCAAATGTAAAAAAACGTGTCTGTGCTCTCTTCTCTCTCGTCTCTTCTCTTGCCTTCTCTCTTTCTCTCTCTCCTTCTCTCTTTCTCTCTCTCAATTATAGAAGTAAGATTGTAGGACTGTTGGCACTTTTGCTCGATTGGATTTATGGCCCTTTCGAACTTCTGTTCAATTGTCAGACTGTCTTTGAGTTCTGCTGTGTTTGGGGAAGCACGCGTCGTCAAATACGTTGAAGTAGGGCTAAAACTAATCGGATGGTTCCGAAAACCTGATATTCGTTTTCTACGTATTTTTCTACCATAGTTAACTCAATTTAGGTTTAACCAGACCCCCATATTGGATATTTCGATTTGGTCAAGTCCGGGACGTATTTGACGACGCGTGCTTCCCCAAACACAGCAGAACTCAAAGACAGTCTGACAATTGAACAGAAGTTCGAAAGGGCATAAATCCAATCGAGCAATAGTCCAACAGTCCTACAATCTCATTTCTATAATTTGCGTGGGAATAAAAGCCCGGCCCGCCCCGAACGTGCAAAGCATGCGTGCATCAAGTCGACAGCACGTTTACCGGTTGCCGCCAAAACACTGGTGGTAATTAAAATTAAAAGGTTGATAGATAAAAAGGAAGGGGGAGAGAGAGGGAGAGAGAGAGAGAGAAAAAAAGAGAGAGAGGGAGAAAACAAGAGAAAGAGAGAAAGAGAGAAGGAAAGAAAAGAGACGATATCCTCAACTATTCATGATTAGTTTTTGTCTTTTTATTTCAACTATACGAAATACAAGATATTGGTTTTATTTTGGGTCTTCCGTGGGAACTATTTTAATGTATTGCATACAGATAGACGACACGCATCGATTATCCCGGTATAAAAGGACGAAGAAACAACACATCAACGAAGTTCGACAACATCATCTCTGTCGGCTGTCCATTTCTTTGATACCTGTCTATTTAGCCCCTACGCGGGCACTGTAGATAAACTGCTCTGAATCCTCTTGTGTTGTATACTTTTGGTCATTCAGAACAATTGGCGACCTCGCAGTTTTCTTTCCTGCTCATATCTTGCTATAAGTCCCACCTAGCGGCAATCTTGAAAAAGTCCATCTTAGTGACAAAGTAAGTCCCACCTAGCGGCAGTCTTGAAAAAGTCCATCTTAGTGACAAAGTAAGTCCCATCTAGCGGCAATCTTCTTACAGTCCCAACTAGCGGCATAATTTCACCCGAGAGGGGTAATATTACATCTTTTCGTTCATTGATAAGTCCTTAGTTAAGGCAATTGTGAACATGTCTGGAGCTATACGCACCCAGATAGGGCTATCTGTTGCTCGTCTCAAAAATATCTTTCAGAATGTACTACAAATCTTCCTTCTCTTACACTCAAGGTTGAAGAAACGGACGACACCGTCATTTCTTCTACTCTAGATAAGGTACAACGACTAATCAAAAATCTTTCATCAACAAACAATATTCTTGAAAATCTCCACTCACAATGGAGTACAAAAATGGATAAAGACGAAGAAAAAGTCTATGAGAAGTTCATTCATGAAAAAGGAAATTATCTTGAGACAGTTGAAAAAGCAAAAGATATGCTAGACAAACTATTTGAACTCCGCGATCTTCACAAACGCGAACTGGATCTTATGTCTGAACCAAACGATGATCTTAACGAGAACATCTTAGGAAACTCTCCTACAGGAGTTAGTACTCCGTGTCCACCGTCAATGACGGTCACTACTATTGACTATCTTCCAAGAATAAGTATCCCACCATTTAATGGAGATATCGTGAAATGGTCTTCATTTTGGGAAGCATATTCTTCAATGATACATTCTCAATCTCTCAATGATTGTATCAAGTTCTATCATCTCAAATCTTTACTTCGAGGTGATGCTTCGCGCCTTCTTTCAGGCCTCACTACAGATTCCACAAACTACCCAATAGCAATTGACATGCTCAAAGAAGCATACGGCAACACAGCAGACATTTGCCACCGATTGAGAGCTCAGCTACTATCATTTGAGGTACGATCTTCCAACTCATCTGATTTACTCAAATCTTACCATCAAATCTTGCAACTTTACCGACAATTGAAAGCACTTGGAGACGACCCTGATTCAACCACCTGTGCTCAAGTTATTGAATCACGTTTTCCTAAGTTTATAATGTCACGTGTAATTAATAAGCTCACTTCAACCAACTATTCTACTAGTGAATTGCTCGAGAAAATCGGAGAAGAAGTGAAAAAGAATGCTAAACTCGACCGACTTTACTCTGAGAATGGCTCATTTCGCAACAATGGAAACAGTTCATTTCCAAACAAAAACAATTCTTCACATCAGTTTCACTCTGGGAAACCCTACAACAACAATAGAAATTCTCCTCCTAGAAACTCCAATCAACAGGGAAACACACCTCCCGTTTCGTCTACATTTGCATCTTACGATGTATGCGCGTACTGTACGCAGAACCACAAATCTGAAGACTGTTTAAAACAGCCCACGTTTTCCGCACGTAGCACTCTTGTTAGAGAAAAGCGTCTGTGTCGCAACTGTTTGAAACCTGGACATAATAGTCGCGACTGTCAAAGCAAATTTAGCTGTAGACACTGTCAACAACGTCATCACTCGTCTCTTTGCAAGACACTCTTTCCTAATGAAAATTCTTCGAATAACAAAAAACAAACCGAAAAAAGAAAACAATATTACAAGTCTGATCAGCCGAAAACTTTTCCATTCAAAAATACTCCGCTCAACACTAAAGTAGCTATCAACAACTCTTCCGATCCCTCTTTTGAGCAATCTATCGGATCAACCACATCCCAAGTCGATAACTCTTGCTTTATCTCAAAAGTGCAGTCCCACGCACATCGATCTATTCATTCAGATGAAAACAAAGAGAATATTGCGCCTACAGTGACCGACAGGGAGATCTTAATGCTATGCACGACTATTTGCGTTTCCAATCCCATAACACGTGAGAAAACTACAGTCACTGCCTTTTTTGACAGCGGAAGCTCACGTTCGTACATTACGGAACCTCTTGCTTCCTTCTTGAAACTTCCATCTTACGGAATTGAACAATTGAACATTAGTACTTTCGGTTTCACCGATCCTCTTTCTAATTCAAACCGTTATCCCCTCTTAATTCATTTTGTAGATGAATCCACTCTTTCTATGGTTATTTCTTCCATGCCCTGAAATGTCTAGTACAATGCAATCTGTTGACATTAATCTTTCTGATATTCCTTATTTAAAGGAAGCACAGCTTGTTCGTTTACCGTCTGCAACTGTAAATCCATCCATCTTACTAGGCTCGGATTATTTATGGCAAATTCTTGAGAATCATACTACAACAAAATTGCCATCCCGGGTTTACATTACTAGAAACCAAAATTGGACCAATGTTAACTGGCCATGGTTCTCTTAACCATTTAGAACAAGCTTTCAGCACTCCTAGAAATAGGATAACCAATTAGAAGGCAATTTACACCAAACTCTTGAAAAATTTTGGTCTCTTGAATCAATGGGAATTAATGACAACCCTCAACTTTCCGATGACGCAGAATGTTGAAACTTTCAAATCAACAATTTCCAAAGTTGGCCCTCGTTATAGAACAAAATGGCCCTGGAAAACCAAAAAGCCTAATATTCTTACAAATTACGGTATTTGTGCTCATCGCTTGAACTCCACATACAAAAAACTTGTGGACGACCCTTCTCTTTTGGAAAAATACAATAACATCTTCGTAGAGCAATTGCAACTCGGAATTATTGAAAAAATTCCAAATAACCATATAGACGAAAGTTCAATCATTCATATTTGCCACACCACCCGGTTGTCACACTAACAAACTTCCACTAAAGTGCGCATTGTTTATGATGCCTCAGCTAAAACAAAGGGGACACAACTCTTTGAACGAATGTTTATACCGTGGTCCTGTCTTATTACCTGATCTTGCTGGTATTCTTCTTCGATCACGTTTCCTAACATTCTTGTAATAAGTGATATTGAAAAAGCATTCTTACAAATTGAACTGGATCTTCCAGATAGGGAAGTTACACGTTTCTTATGGTTGAAAGACATTACACAACCTCCCAATCAAGTCCAACTTACAAGAATATCGTTTCGTTCGAGTACCATTCGGAGTTATTTCAAGCCCATTTCTTCTTGGAGCTACAATAATTCACCATCTTGAGAATTCCGAAACTACAATTTCTTCTGATCTTTTACGTAATCTTTACGTGATAATGCAATGTTAGGTGCTCAAAGCACAGCAGAAGCTACAGAAATCTGCTATGAGTCACGTAAACTATTCCAAGAAGCATCAATGAATCTACGTGATTTTGTTTCTAACGATGACAAATTCAATGAATTTCTCAACAACAGGGTATGATTCCCACCCGATAAACTAAAAGTACTCGGTCTTCAATGGGATACAATAAAGGATTCTTATTCCATTTCTCTTCCTAGCTTTGATTCTTCTCCAATTAGCAAACGAACTATCTTGAAGTTTATTGCTTCTGTTTTCGATCCTCTGGGGTTTTTGGGACCTCTTCTTATAGCATCAAAACGTTTCATGCAATCTCTTTGGAAAGAGAATCTTTCTTGGGACCAACCTTTGGGTAATGAAAAGGCTGCCATATGGCACGATATTGTTCACAATGGAACAGTCCAACTTTCACTTTTTCTCGCCAACTACAGATCGATTCCAGCCAACCATCAATTTACACTGTTTCGTTGACGCTTCTGTTACGCATATGGCGCCGTATGTTATCTTCGATTTACAAATAAACTAACTCAAAAGATAGGAGACATCTCTAATCTTTCTAAGAATCGCCTGGCACCCATCCACACTATTACCATTCCTAAGCTCGAACTAATGGCTATGTTAGTTGGTGCGAGAATGATCAAGTTCTTACACAATGAGCTCGACCTCAATATCGATCAATCTTCTTATGGTCTGACTCTTCATGCGTGCTCAGCTGGCTAAAATCAGAAAAAGAACTACCTGTTTTGCTAAGGAACAGATCAACGAAATTCAAAGTATAGCAGTTCCCATGTCTTTCCGTCATGTTCGCACTCATGAGAATCAGCGGATATTTTAAGTCGTGTTCAACTCCTAATGAGTTACTAACATCTCAGCTCTGGTTCAATGGCCCTTCTTGGCTACTAGGAGATCTCCTATCGATTCACTCAATCTTTCTTCTGATGTATCCTCATCATGATATTGAACCCGGAACATTCCATTACATCCATTACAGACAAAATGTGCCACCCAGGTTCCGGTCCGCGAGAGAGATCTTTCAACCTCAGCACACAACTCGTCCGACCTCTTCAAGAAGCACTGTTAGAATATCCACAACTACAATGTTGGAAGACAACAACATTCCACCTGTCCCGTACGCCATACTCTCTCAATTCCCAGTCACAGTACAGCGATGCTGGCATCTGTTCTTGACGATGGAAATTATCGACCGCGGGATCCGACATCATCTAGGTCGACGACTCAACTACCATAGATTCTTTTTTCTTCTTAAATGAAACATATCCTAGATTATGGATTACTGTACGATATTTACGCAATACACCAGAAGAGTTTCAGTAACTTTAAAAATTTCTTCACAAAAATTTCTTCAAATTGTAACATTTTTCTTCATTTCTTCGTTCTTATACCTAGAAACATTCGAAAAAATTGTTATCTTGTTCAATTTCTTTAATCACCTCAACACCACCGTTAATGTAACATCAATATTGTACCACTTCAGTCATAAACAGATCGACATTTACATTTCGTGTCATTTCTTCGAGATGTTCCACAACATCTTTGTATCTTCCGTTTTTTTTCCAACTACTTTTTATAATCATTCAAAATGCTTTGTGCTCTTTACTATTTTTAGATGTGCGAGAGTCTGGACCTCAGTTTTCTCGATCCAGCGAGTTGTACGAACTAGACAACCACGGCTCTCTCTCCCCAACCATTCGGTCCCAGTTCTCGCCACCCCAGTCAGCCGACATCTCCGCTCCTTCTATCGACTCTCTTCCCGACTCTTCAGGAGAATCTTCAGTTTTGTTTAAAAATTCTTCTTTTTCTTCTTCTTCCAAAACTTGCGTTCCGAAAGTTTTCCACCGCATTTCGAAGCCTCGAACGGTTTCATCAATCAAAACATTCTTCAAATATTTCTCAAACACAATTCACATTAACAAAAAGTTTCTCCCTCCACCAGTCTGCTCTCGTTTTTCTTCCTCTCACGTATTTCACACAACCCCGGTTATAACTAACATAAAATGTTCACTGTGCGGTCAACACGAGTCAACCGTTGACTGTACTATATTTACTCATCCAGTGGCTAAGTTTTTACACTTGAAAGCTACCAACAAATGTATAGCATGTTTCGTTCCATTGCCACACAAACTTCCTTGTAGAAAATCCAACCTACTATGTTCAGTGTGCGGTCAGTTAGGACATCACTACAAAATTTGTGTTTCGGGGTTTCATGGAGATTTTTGCTTCGGCGGGGGCACCCAGCAAGTAAGATTTTGGGATAACTTTTCTTTCTCGGGAGTGTCATGAATATCCTCAACTATTCATGATTAGTTTTTGTCTTTTTATTTCAACTATACGAAATACAAGATATTGGTTTTATTTTGGGTCTTCCGTGGGAACTATTTTAATGTATTGCATACAGATAGACGACACGCATCGATTATCCCGGTATAAAAGGACGAAGAAACAACACATCAACGAAGTTCGACAACATCATCTCTGTCGGCTGTCCATTTCTTTGATACCTGTCTATTTAGCCCCTACGCGGGCACTGTAGATAAACTGCTCTGAATCCTCTTGTGTTGTATACTTTTGGTCATTCAGAACAAATATTCTACCTGTTTCCAAGCACGAAAAACCGTCTGGGACCTTGCCCAAATCTAAATATCCAATATGGAGGTCTGGTTAGACCTAAAAATGAGTTAAGTGGGTTAGAAAAATACGTAGAAAACGACTGTCAGGTTTTCGAAACCATCCGATTAGTGTTAGCCTACTTCTCAACGTATTTGACGGCGCGTGCTTCCCCCAAACACAGCAGACTCAAAGAGAGTCTGACAATTGA
Organism: Litoditis marina; assembly: GCA_964036275.1. Taxonomy (NCBI): domain Eukaryota; kingdom Metazoa; phylum Nematoda; class Chromadorea; order Rhabditida; family Rhabditidae; genus Litoditis; species Litoditis marina. Next base: position 176,720 of record CAXIWQ010000128.1, read on the forward strand.
ACAGAACTTCGAAAGGGCCATAAATCCAATCGAACAATAGTCCAACAGTGAGAGAGAGATAGAGAAAGAGAGAGAAGAGAAAAAGAAGAGAGAGAGGAGAGAGAGAGAGAGAAGGAGAGAGAAGAGAAGATAAGAGAGAGAAGAGAGCACAGACACGTTTTTCCATCGAAATTAATGTTACTCTTATTCCTCCCAAAACCAAAACCCACTATTCTACTATTTCCAAGGCACGAAAACCGTCCCGGACTTGACCAAATCGAAATATCCAATATGGAGGTCTGGTTAGACCTAAAAATGAGTTAAGTGGGGTAGAAAAATACGTAGAAAACGAATGTCAGGTTTTCGAAACCATTCGATTAGTGTTAGCCCTACTTCAACGTATTTGACGGCGCGTGCTTCCCCCAAACACAGCAGAACTCAAAGATAGTCTGACATTGAACAGAACTTCGAAAGGGCCATAAATCAATCGAACAATAGTCCAACAGTGAGAGAGAGATAGAGAAAGAGAGAGAAGAAGGAAAAAGAGAGAGAGAGAGAGAGAGAGAGAGAGAAGGAGAGAGAAGAGAAGAGAAGAGAGAGAAGAGAGCACAGACACGTTTTTTCCATTCGAAATTAATGTTACTCTTATTCCTCCAAAACCAAAACCACTATTCTACCTATTTCCAAGGCACGAAAAACCGTCCCGGACTGACCAAATCGAAATATCCAATATGGAGGTCTGGTTAGACCTAAAAATGAGTTAAGTGGGGTAGAAAAATACGTAGAAAACGAATGTCAGGTTTTCGAAACCATCCGATTAGTGTTAGCCCTACTCAACGTATTTGACGGCGCGTGCTTCCCCCAAACACAGCAGAACTCAAAGATAGTCTGACAATTGAACAGAACTTCGAAAGGGCCATAAATCCAATCGAACAATAGTCCAACAGTGAGAGAGAGATAGAGAAAGAGAGAGAAGAAGAAACAGAGAGAGAAGAAGAAAAGAGAGAGAGAGAAGGAGAGAGAAGAGAAGAGAGAGAAGAGAGCACAGACACGTTTTTTTCCATTCGAAAATAATGTTACTCTTGTTCCTCCCAAAACCAGAACCCACTATTCTACCTGTTTCCAAGGCACGAAAACCGTCCGGACTTGACCAAATCGAAATACCCAATATGGAAGTCTGGTTAGACTTAAAATACGTTAACTAGGGTAGAAAAATACGTAGAAAACGAATGTCAGGTTTTCGGAACCATCCGATTAGGTTTAGCCCTACTTCACGTAGTCGACGGCGCGTGCTTCCCCCAAACACAGCAGAACTCAGAGAAAGTCTGACCAATTGAACAGAAGTTCGAAAGGGCCATACATCCAATCGAACATAAGTCCAACAGTGAGAGAAAGATAGAGAAAGAGAGAGGGAGAAAAAAAAGAGAAAGAGAGAAAGAGAGAAGGAAAGAGAAGAGACGAGAGAGAAGAGAGCACAGATACGCTTTTTTTAATTTGAAAATAATGTTACTCTCATTTCTCCCAAAACAAAACCCAATATTCTACCTGTTTCCGAAGCACGAAAAAACCGTTCCGGACTTGACCGAATCGAAATATCCAATATGGAGGTTTGGTTAGACCTAAAACCGAGTTAACTAGGGAAGAAAAATACGTAGAAAACGAATATCAGGTTTTCGAAACCATCCGATTAGTTTTAGCCCTACTTCAACGTATTTGACGGCGCGTGCTTCCCCCAAACACAGCAGAATCCGAAGACAGTCTGACAATTGAACATAAGTTCGAATGGGCCATATATCCAATCGAACATTAGTCCAACAGTCCTACAATCTCATTTCTAGAATTGAGAGAGAGAAAGAGAGAAGGAGAGAGAGAAAGAGAGTAGGAAAGAGAAGAGACGAGAGAGAAGAGAGCACAGACACGATTTTTACATTTGAAAATAATGTTACTCTTATTCCTCCCAAAACCAAAACCCAATATTCTTCCATAGCACGGAAAACCGTCCCGGACTTGACCGAATCGAAATATCCAATATGGAGGTCTGATCAAACCTAAATTAAGTTAACCAGTGTAGAAAAATACGTAGAAAATGAATATCAGGTTTTTTGAAATCATCCGATCAGTTTTCACCCTACTTTAACCTATTTCACGGCGCGAGCTTCCCCCCAAAACTCAGCAGAACTCAAAGAGAGTCTGACAGTTGAACAGAAGTTCGGAAGGGCCATAAATCCAATCGAACAATAGTTCAACAATTGTCCTACAATATCATTTTTATAAATGAGAGAGAGGAGGAGAGAGGGAGAGAGAGGGACAGAGAGAAGGAAAGAGAAGAGAAGAGAGAGAAGAGAACACAGACACGTATTCTCCATTCGAAAATAATGTTACTCTTGTTCCTCCCAAAACCAAAACCCATATTCTACCTGTTTCCAAGGCACGAAAAATCGTCCCGGACTTTCCCAAATCGAATTATCCAATATGGAGGTCTGGTTAGACCTAAATGAAGTTAACTAGGGTAGAACATTACGTAGAAAACGAATATCTTTTGAAACCATCCGATAGTTTTACCCCTACTTTAACGTATTTGACGGCGCCTGCTTTCCCCAAATACAGCAGAATTCAAGACAGTCTGACAATTGAACATAAGTTCGAAAGGGCATATATCCAATCGAGCAATAGTCCAACAGTCCTACAATCTCATTTCTATAAATGAGAGAGAGGAGGAGAGAGGGAGAGAGAGGGGAAAGAGAGAAGGAAAGAGAAGAGAAGAGAGAGAAGAGAACACAGGACACGTATTCTCCATTCGAAAATAATGTTACTCTTGTTCCTCCCAAAACCAAAACCCAATATTCTACCTGTTTCCAAGGCACGAAAAATCGTCCCGGGCTTTCCCAAATCGGAATTATCCAATATGGAGGTCTGGTTAGACCTGAATGAAGTTAACTAGGGTAGAACATTACGTAGAAAACGATATCTTTTGAAACCATCCGATTAGTTTTACCCCCTACCTTAACGTATTTGACGGCGCCTGCTTTCCCCAAATACAGCAGAATTCAAAGACAGTCTGACAATTGAACATAAGTTCGAAAGGGGCCATATATCCAATTCGAGCAATAGTCCAACAGTCCCTACAATCTCTTTCTATAATTGAGAGAGAGAAAGAAAGAGAGAGAGAGAGAGAAAGAGAGAAGGAAAGAGAAGAGACGAGAGAGAAGAGAGCACAGACACGTTTTTTCCATTCGAAAATAATGTTACTCTGGTTCCTCCCAAAAACCAAAACCCAATATTCTACCTGTTTCCAAGGCACGAAAAATCGTCCCGGGCTTTCCCAAATCGAATTATCCAATATGGAGGTCTGGTTAGACCTAAATGAAGTTAACTAGGGTAGAACATTACGTAGAAAACGAATATCTTTTGAAACCATCCGATTAGTTTTACCCCTACCTTAACGTATTTGACGGCGCCTGCTTTCCCCAAATACAGCAGAATTCAAAGACAGTCTGACAATTGAACATTAGTTCGAAAAGGCCATATATCCAATCGAGCAATAGTCCAACAGTCCTACAATCTCATTTCTATAATTGAGAGAGAGAAGAAAGAGAGAGAGAGAGAGGAGAGAGAGAAGGGAAAGAGAAGAGACGAGAGAGAGAGAGCACAGACACGTTTTTTCCATTCGAAAATAATGTTACTCTTATTCTCCCAAAACCAAAACCACTTTCCACCTGTTTCCAAGGCACGAAAAACCATCCCGGACTTGACCAAATCGAAATACCCAATATGGAGGTCTGGTTAGACCTAAATTAAGTTAACTATGGTAGAACAATACGTAGAAAACGAATATCAGGTTTCGAAACCATCCGATTAGTTTAAGGCCCCATGGCGAAATCAGATACATGAATAGCCAGAACGGATCTGTCGCCTTTCCGTTTCAATGATGTCGCCCTGCCACCGAAGAAACGGTCAAATACCTTGGAGTGACAGTCGATATCTCTGGAGCGTTGACTGCCGAATTGAACAGGAGAATATCATCTGCGTGGTTCGGTTTCAACGAGTATCGAACGATGTTCAAGAGTCTGAGCTTCCCAATGAGTATGAAAGAAAACTCTTCAACGCTGTCGGTCTACCTCGTTTTGTCTATGGTTGCGAGTCCTGGTCCCTATCCAATTCTCACCGAGATCGTCTGCGTGTCGTTCAGCGCGAAATGGAACGTGCGATGCTCAACGTGAAAATTCAAGATCGCCTTCCTAGTGCCACTCTTTGCGTGGAATCACTAGGTTGAAGGATGTGGTTGTCGAGGCCACAAAACCTCAAATTCTCTTTTGTTCCAGAATCTCTCAGATGCATCAGGTCGTTTGGTCCTTGTCGTGACAGGAGGCGCCCGTTCAATAGAAAACGTGGTCCAGGGCGTCCACTGTTTAGATGGAGAGATGAAATGGTCCTTGCCGTGCAAAGTTACAATCGTTCGATGCGAAGAGGTCGTGTCCGTCCGCCCAAGTCCGAGGCGAAGAGATATTGAGAATGTGCCAGAGATAAAAATCTGTGGAAACCGATAAAGGAACACCATATTGCAACAATATGACGTGAATGAATAAATCTTGAAATCTTGAAATCTTGAAATCTTCAACGTATTTGACGGCGCGAGCTTCCCACCAAAAACATCAGAACAAAGACAGTCTGGACAATTGAACAAGAGTTCGAGAGGGCCTCAAAATCCAATCAAATCATTAGTCCAACAGTCCTACAATCTTATTTCTATAATCTGCGTGGGAATAAAAGCCCGCGCCCGCCCCGTACGTGCGAAGCATGCGTGCATCACGTGGACAGCACGTTTACCGGTTGCCGCCGATGCTGGTGGTAATTAAAATTAAAAAGTTGATAGATATAACGGGAGGGAAGAAAGAGGGAGAGAGAGAGAGAGAAAGAGAGAGGAAAAGAGAGAGAGAGAAAGAAAGAAGGAAAGAGAAGAGAAGAGAGAGAAGAAAGACAGACACTGTTTTTACATTCGAAAATAATGTTACTCTTATTCCTCCAAAACAAACCTAATATTCTACCTGTTTTCAAGGCACGAAAAACCGTCCCGGACATCACCAAATCGAACTATCCAATATGGTCTGGTTAGACCTAAAATAAGTTAACTAGAAAAAAAAATACGTAGAAAACGAATATCAGGTTTTCGAAACAATCCGATTAGTTTTAGCCCCAATTCAACGTATTTGACGGCACGTGCTTCCCCCAAACACAGCAGAACTCAAAGACAGTCTGACAATTGAACATAAGTTTGGAAGGGCCATATATCCAATCGAACAATAGTCCAGCAGTCCTACATCTCATTTCTATAATTGAGAAAGAGAAAGAGAGAAGGAGAGAGAGAAAGAAAGAAGGAAAGAGAAGAGACGAGAGAGAAGAGAGCACAGACACGTTTTTTCCATTCGAAAATAATGTTACTCTTATTCCTCCCAAAACCGAAACCCACTATCTACCAGTTTCCAAGGCACGAAAAACCGTTCCGGACTTAACCAAATCGAAATATCCAATATGAGGTCTGGTTAGACCTAAAAATGAGTTAGTGGGGTAGAAAAATACGTAGAAAACGAAAGTCAGGTTTTCGAACCATCCGATTAGTTCTAGCCCTACTTCACCGTATTTGACGGCGCGTGCTTCCCCAAACACAGCAGAACTCAACGAAAGTCTGACAATTGAACAGAACTTCGAAAAGGCCATAATCCAATCGAACAATAGTCAACAGTCCTACAATCTCATTTCTTCTAGAATGAGAGAGAGAAGAGAGAAGGAGAGAGAGAGAAAGAGAGTAGGAAAGAGAAGAGACGAGAGAGAAGAGAGCACAGACACGATTTTTACATTTGAAATAATGTTACTCTTATCCTCCAAAACCAAAACCCAATATTCTTCCATAGCACGGAAAACCGTCCCGACTTGACCGAATCGAAATCCCAATATGGAGGTCTGATCAAACCTAAATTAAGTTAACCAGTGTAGAAAAATACGTAGAAAATGAATATCAGGTTTTTGAAATCATCCGATCAGTTTTCACCCTTCTTTAACTATTTCACGGCGCGAGCTTCCCCCAAACACAGCAGAACTCAAAGAGAGTCTGACAGTTGAACAGAAGTTCGGAAGGGCCATAAATCCAATCGAACAATAGTTCAACAATTGTCCTACAATATCATTTTTATAATGAGAGAGAGGAGGAGAGAGGGAGAGAGAGGGACAGAGAGAAGGAAGAGAAGAGAAGAGAGAGAAGAGAACACAGACACGTATTCTCCATTCGAAAATATGTTACTCTTGTTCCTCCCAAACCAAAACCCAATATTCTACCTGTTTCCAAGCACGAAAAATCGTCCCGGACTTTCCAAATCGAATATCCAATATGGAGTCTGGTTAGACCTAAATGAAGTTAACTAGGGGTAGAACATTACGTAGAAAACGATATCTTTTGAAACTATCCGATTAGTTTTACCCCTACTTTAACGTATTTGACGGCGCCTGCTTTCCCCCAAATACAGCAGAATTCAAAGACAGTCTGACAATTGAACATAAGTTCGAAAGGGCCATATATCCAATCGAGCAATAGTCCAACAGTCCTACAATCTCATTTCTATAAATGAGAGAGAGAGGAGAGAGGGAGAGAGAGGGAAGAGAGAAGAAAGAGAAGAGAAGAGAGAGAAGAGAACACAGACACGTATTCTCCATACGAAAATAATGTTACTCTTGTTCCTCCAAAACCAAAACCCAATATTCTACCTGTTTCCAAGGCACGAAAAATCGTCCCGGGCTTTCCCAAATCGAATATCCAATATGGAGGTCTGGTTAGACCTAAATGAAGTTAACTAGGGTAGAACATTACGTAGAAAACGAATATCTTTTGAAACCATCCGATTAGTTTTAACCCTACCTAACGTATTTGACGGCGCCTGCTTTCCCCCAAATACAGCAGAATTCAAAGACAGTCTGACAATTGAACATAAGTTCGAAAGGGCCTATATCCAATCGAGCAATAGTCCAACAGTCCTACAATCTCATTTCTATAATTGAGAGAGAGAAAGAAAGAGAGAGAGAGAGAGAAAGAGAGAAGGAAAGAGAAGAGACGAGAGAGAAGAGAGCACAGACACGTTTTTTCCATTCGAAAATAATGTTACTCTTGTTCCTCCCAAAACCAAAACCCAATATTCTACCTGTTTCCAAGGCACGAAAAATCGTCCCGGGCTTTCCCAAATCGAATTATCAATATGGAGGTCTGGTTAGACCTAAATGAAGTTAACTAGGGTAGAACATTACGTAGAAAACGATATCTTTTGAAACCATCCGATTAGTTTTACCCCTACCTTAACGTATTTGACGGCGCCTGCTTTCCCCAAATACAGCGAATTCAAAGACAGTCTGACAATTGAACATTAGTTCGAAAGGGCCATATATCCAATCGAGCAATAGTCCAACAGTCCTACAATCTCATTTCTATAATTGAGAGAGAGAAAGAAAGAGAGAGAGAGAGAGGAAGAGAGAAGGAAAGAGAAGAGACGAGAGAGAAGAGAGCACAGACACGTTTTTTCCATTCGAAAATAATGTTACTCTTATTCCTCCCAAAACCAAAACCTACTATTCCACCTGTTTCCAAGGCACGAAAACCCATCCGGACTTGACCAAATCGAAATACCCATATGGAGGTCTGGTTAGACCTAAATTAAGTTAACTATGGTAGAACAATACGTAGAAAACGAATATCAGGTTTCGAACCATCCGATTAGTTTAAGCCCCATGGCGAAATCAGAATACATGAATAGCCAGAACGATCTGTCGCCTTTCCGTTTCAATGATGTCGCCCTGCCACCGAAGAAAACGGTCAAATACCTTGGAGTGACAGTCGATATCTCTGGAGCGTTGACTGCCGAATTGAACAGGAGAATATCATCTGCGTGGTTCGGTTTCAACGAGTATCGAACGATGTTCAAGAGTCTGAGCTTCCCAAGGAGTATGAAAGAAAACTCTTCAACGCTGTCGTCCTACCTCGTTTTGTCTATGGTTGCGAGTCCTGGTCCCTATCCAATTCTCACCGAGATCGTCTGCGTGTCGTTCAGCGCGAAATGGAACGTGCGATGCTCAACGTGAAAATTCAAGATCGCCTTCTAGTGCCACTTTGCGTGGAATCACTAGGTTGAAGATGTGGTTGTCGAGGCCACAAAACTCAAATTCTCTTTTTGTTCCAGAATCTCTCAGATGCATCCAGGTCGTTGGTCCTTGGTCGTGACAGAGTGGCGCCCGTTCAATAGAAAACGTGGTCCAGGGCGTCCACTGTTTAGATGGAGAGATGAAATGGTCCTTGCCGTGCAAGTTACAATCGTTCGATGCGAAGAGGTCGTGTCCGTCCGCCCAATGTCCGAGCGAAGAGATATTGAGAATGTGCAGAGATAAAAATCTGTGGAAACCGATAAAGGAACACCATATTGCAACAATATGACGTGAATGAATAAATTTTGAAATCTTGAAATCTTGAAATCTTCAACGTATTTGACGGCGCGAGCTTCCCACCAAACACATCAGAACTCAAAGACAGTCTGACAATTGAACAAGAGTTCGAGAGGGCCATAAATCCAATCAAAACATTAGTCCAACAGTCCTACAATCTTATTTCTATAATCTGCGTGGGATAAAAGCCCGGCCCGCCCCGTACGTGCGAAGCATGCGTGCATCACGTGGACAGCACGTTTACCGGTTGCGCCGAATGCTGGTGGTAATTAAAATTAAAAGGTTGATAGATAAAACGGGAGGGGAAGAAAGAGGGAGAGAGAGAGAGAAAGAGAGAGGAAAAAGAGAGAGAGAAAGAAAGAAGGAAAGAGTAGAGAAGAGAGAGAAGAGAGCACAGACACTTTTTTTACATTCGAAATAATGTTACTCTTATTCCTCCCAAAACCAAAACCTAATATTCTACCTGTTTTCAAGGCACGAAAAAAACCGTCCCGGACATCACCAAATCGAACTATCCAATATGGTCTGGTTAGACCTAAAATAAGTTAACTAGAAAAAAAAATACGTAGAAAACGAATATCAGGTTTTCGAAACAATCCGATTAGTTTTAGCCCCAATTCACGTATTTGATGGCACGTGCTTCCCCCAAACACAGCAGAACTCAAAGACAGTCTGACATTGAACATAAGTTTGGAAGGGCCATATATCCAATCGAACAATAGTCCAGCAGTCCTACAATCTCATTTCTATAACTGAGAGAGAGAAAGAAAGAGAGAGAGAGCGAGGAAGAGAGAAGGAAGAGAAGAGACGAGAGAGAAGAGAGCACAGACACGGTTTTTTCCATTCGAAATAATGTTACTCTTATTCCTCCCAAAACCAAAACCCACTATTCCACCTGTTTCCAAGGCACGAAAAACCGTTCCGGACTTGACCAACATCGAAATATCCAATATGGAGGTCTGGTTAGACCTAAAAATGAGTTAACTAGGGTAGAAAACTACGTATAAAACGAATGTCAGGTTTTCGAAACCATCCGATAGTTCTAGCCCTACTTCACCGTATTTGACGGCGCGTGCTTCCCCCAAACACAGCAGAACTCGAAGAAAGTCTGATAATTGAACAGAATTTCGAAAAGGCCATAAATCCAATCGAACAATAGTCCAACAGTGAGAGAGAGATAGAGAAAGAGATAGAAGAAGAAAAAGAGAGAGAGAGAAAGAGAGAAGGAGAGAGAAGAGAAGAGACAGAGAGAGAGAGAGAGAAGAGAGCACAGACACGTTTTTTTCCATTAGAAAATAATGTTACTCTTATTCCTCCCAAAACCATAACCTCACTATTCTATCTGTTTCCAAGGCACGAAAAACCGTCCGGTCTTGACCAAATCGGAATATCCAAGATGGAGGTCTGGTTAGACCTAAAATGAGTTAACTATGGTAGAAAAATACGTAGAAACAAATATCATGTTTTCGATACCATCCGATTAGTTTTAGCCCTACTTTAACGTATTTGACGGCGCGAGCTTTCCCCAAACACAGCAGAACTCAAAGACAGTCTGACAATTGAACAAGAGTTCGAAAGGGCCTTAAATCCAATCGAACAATAGTCCAACAGTGAGAGAGAGATAGAGAAAGAGAGAGAAGAAGGAAAAGAGAGAGGAAAGAGAGAGGAGAGAGAAGAGAAGAGACAGAGAGAGAAGAGAGCACAGACACGTTTTTTTCCATTCGAAAATAATGTTACTCTTATTCCTCCCAAAACCAGAACTCACTATTCTATCTGTTTCCAAGCACGAAAAACCGTCCCGGACTTGACCAATCGAAATATCCAATATGGAGGTCTGGTTAGACCTAAAAATGAGTTAGTGGGGTAGAAAACTACGTAGAAAACGAATGTCAGGTTTTCGAAACCATCCGATTAGTTCTAGCCCTACTTCACCGTATTGACGGCGCGTGCTTCCCCAAACACAGCAGAACTCAACGAAAGTCTGACAATTGAAACAGAACTTCGAAAAGGCCATAAATCCAATCGAACAATAGTCCAACAGTGAGAGAGAGATAGAGAAAGAGAGAGAAGAAGAAAAAGAGAGAGAGAGAGAAGAGAAAGAGAGAAGGAGAGAGACGAGAAGAGAGAGAGAGAGAAGAGAGCACAGACACGTTTTTTTCCGTTCGAAAATAATGTTACTCTTATTCCTCCCAAAAA
>CAXIWQ010000128.1:187569-267539 GCA_964036275.1 Litoditis marina
CAAGTCCGGGACGGTTTTTCGTGCCTTGGGAACAGGTAGAATAGTGGGTTTTGGTTTTGGGAGGAATAAGAGTAACATTATTTTCGAATGGAAAAAACGTGTCTGTGCTCTCTTCTCTCTCTCTGTCTCTTCTCTTCTCTCTCCTTCTCTCTTTCTCTCTCTCTCTTTTCTTCTTCTCTCTCTTTCTCTATCTCTCTCTCACTGTTGGACTATCGTTCGATTGGATTTAAGGCCCTTGTGAACTTTTGTTCAATTGTCAGACTGTCTTTGAGTTCTGCTGTGTTTGTGGAAGCTCGCGCCGTCAAATACGTTAAAGTAGAGCTAAAACTAATCGGATGGTTTCGAAAACATGATATTTGTTTCTACGTATTTTTCTACCATAGTTAACTCATTTTAGGTCTAACCAGACCTCCATATTGGATATTTCGATTTGGTCAAGTCCGGAACGGTTTTTCGTGCTATGGAAGAATATTGGGTTTTGGTTTTGGGAGGAATAAGAGTAACATTATTTTCAAATGTAAAAAACGTGTCTGTCTCTTCTCTCTCGTCTCTTCTCTTTCCTTCTCTCTTTCTCTCTCTCCTTCTCTCTTTCTCTCTCTCAATTATAGAAATGAGATTGTAGGACTGTTGGACTTTTGCTCGATCGGATTTATGACCCTTTCGAACTTCTGTCCAATTGTCAGACTTTCTTTGAGTTCTGCTGTGTTTGGGGGAAGCACGCGCCGTCAATAACGTTGAAATAGGGCTAAAACTAATCGGATGGTTTCGAAAACCTAATATTCGTTTTCTACGTATTTTTCTACCATAGTTAACTCAATTTAGGTCTAACCAGACCTCCATATTGGGTATTTCGATTTTGTCAAGTCCGGGACGGTTTTTCGTGCCTTGCAAACAGGTAGAATAGTGGGTTCTGCTTTTGTGAGGAATAAGAGTAACATTATTTTCGAATGGAAAAAACGTGTCTGTGCTCTCTTCTCTCTCTCTCTCTCTCTCTCTCTCTCTCTTCTCTTCTCTCTCCTTCTCTCTTTCTCTCTCGCTCTTTTTCTTCTTCTCTCTCTTTCTCTATCTCTCTCTCACTGTTGGACTATTGTTCGATTGGATTTATGGCCTTTTCGAAGTTCTGTTCAATTGTCAGACTTTCGTTGAGTTCTGCTGTGTTTGGGGAAGCACGCGCCGTCAAATACGGTGAAGTAGGGCTAGAACTAATCGGATGGTTTCGAAAACCTGACATTCGTTTTCTACGTATTTTTCTACCCCACTAACTCATTTTTAGGTCTAACCAGACCTCCATATTGGATATTTCGATTTGGTCAAGTCCGGGACGGTTTTTCGTGCCTTGGAAACAGATAGAATAGTGAGTTCTGGTTTTGGGAGGAATAAGAGTAACATTATTTTCGAATGGAAAAAAACGTGTCTGTGCTCTCTTCTCTCTCTCTCTCTGTCTCTTCTCTTCTCTCTCCTTCTCTCTTCTCTCTCTCTTTTCCTTCTTCTCTCTCTTTCTCTATCTCTCTCTCACTGTTGGACTATTGTTCGATTGGATTTAAGGCCCTTTCGAACTCTTGTTCAATTGTCAGACTGTCTTTGAGTTCTGCTGTGTTTGGGGAAAGCTCGCGCCGTCAAATACGTTAAAGTAGGGCTAAAACTAATCGGATGGTATCGAAAACATGATATTTGTTTCTACGTATTTTTCTACCATAGTTAACTCATTTTAGGTCTAACCAGACCTCAATCTTGGATATTCCGATTTGGTCAAGACCGGGACGGTTTTTCGTGCCTTGGAAACAGATAGAATAGTGAGTTATGGTTTTGGGAGGAATAAGAGTAACATTATTTTCTAATGGAAAAAAACGTGTCTGTGCTCTCTTCTCTCTCTCTCTCTGTCTCTTCTCTTCTCTCTCCTTTCTCTCTTTCTCTCTCTCTTTTTCTTCTTCTATCTCTTTCTCTATCTCTCTCTCACTGTTGGACTATTGTTCGATTGGATTCAAGGCCCTTTTGAACTCTTGTTCAATTGTCAGACTGTCTTTGAGTTCTGCTGTGTTTGGGGGAAGCTCGCGCCGTCAAATACGTTAAAGTAGGGCTAAAACTAATCGGATGGTTTCGAAAACATGATATTTGTTTCTACGTATTTTTCTACCATAGTTAACTCATTTTAGGTCTAACCAGACCTCCATCTTGGATATTCCGATTTGGTCAAGACCGGGACGGTTTTTCGTGCTATGGAAGAATATTGGGTTTTGTTTTTGGGAGGAATAAGAGTAACATTATTTCAAATGAAAAAAACTTGTCTGTGCTCTCTTCTCTCTCGTCTCTTCTCTTTCCTCTCTCTTTCTCTCTCTCTCCCTTTTTTCTCTATCTCTCTCTTTCTCTCTCTCCCCCTCTTTCTTCCCCTTCCTTTTTATCTATCAACCTTTTAATTTTAATTACCACCAGCGTTTGGCGGCAACCGGTAAACGTGCTTTTGACTTGATGCACGCAAGCTTTGCACGTTAGGGGGGGGGGGGCGGGCTTTTACTCCCACGCAAATTATAGAAATGAGATTGTGGGACTGTTGGACTATTGTTCGATTGGATATATGGCCCATTCAAACTCATGTTCAATTGTCAGACTGTCTTCGAATTCTGCTGTGTTTGGGGAAGCACGCGCCGTCAATAACGTTGAAATAGGGCCAAAACTAATCGGATGGTTTCGAAAACCTAATATTCGTTTTCTACGTATTTTTCTACCATAGTTAACTTAATTAAGGTCTAAGCAGACCTCCATATTGGGTATTTCGATTTGGTCAAGTCCGGGACCGTTTTTCGTGCCTTGGAAACAGATAAAATAGTGAGTTCTGGTTTTGGAGGAATAAGAGTAACATTATTTTCGAACGGAAAAAAACGTGTCTGTGCTCTCTTCTCTCTCTCTCTCTTCTCGTCTCTCTCCTTCTCTCTTTCTCTTTCTCTCTCTCTCTTTTTCTTCTTCTCTCTCTTTCTCTATCTCTCTCTCACTGTTGGACTATTGTTCGATTGGATTTAAGGCCTTTTCGAAGTTCTGTTCAATTGTCAGACTTTCGTTGAGTTCTGCTGTGTTTGGGGAAGCACGCGCCGTCAAATACGGTGAAGTAGGGCTAGAACTAATCGGATGGTTTCGAAAACCTGACATTCGTTTTCTACGTATTTTTCTACCCCACTAACTCATTTTTAGGTCTAACCAGACCTCCATATTGGATATTTCGATTTGGTCAAGTCCGGGACGGTTTTTCGTGCCTTGGAAACAGATAGAATAGTGAGTTCTGGTTTTGGGAGGAATAAGAGTAACATTATTTTCGAATGGAAAAAAACGTGTCTGTGCTCTCTTCTCTCTCTGTCTCTTCTCTTCTCTCTCCTTCTCTCTTTCTCTCTCTCTTTTCCTTCTTCTCTCTCTTTCTCTATCTCTCTCTCACTGTTGGACTATTGTTCGATTGGATTTAAGGCCCTTTCGAACTCTTGTTCAATTGTCAGACTGTCTTTGAGTTCTGCTGTGTTTGGGGAAAGCTCGCGCCGTCAAATACGTTAAAGTAGGGCTAAAACTAATCGGATGGTATCGAAAACATGATATTTGTTTCTACGTATTTTTCTACCATAGTTAACTCATTTTAGGTCTAACCAGACCTCCATCTTGGATATTCCGATTTGGTCAAGACCGGGACGGTTTTTCGTGCCTTGGAAACAGATAGAATAGTGAGTTATGGTTTTGGGAGGAATAAGAGTAACATTATTTTCTAATGGAAAAAAACGTGTCTGTGCTCTCTTCTCTCTCTCTCTCTCTCTGTCTCTTCTCTTCTCTCTCCTTCTCTCTTTCTCTCTCTCTCTTTTTCTTCTTCTATCTCTTTCTCTATCTCTCTCTCACTGTTGGACTATTGTTCGATTGGATTCAAGGCCCTTTTGAACTCTTGTTCAATTGTCAGACTGTCTTTGAGTTCTGCTGTGTTTGGGGGAAGCTCGCGCCGTCAAATACGTTAAAGTAGGGCTAAAACTAATCGGATGGTTTCGAAAACATGATATTTGTTTCTACGTATTTTTCTACCATAGTTAACTCATTTTAGGTCTAACCAGACCTCCATCTTGGATATTCCGATTTGGTCAAGACCGGGACGGTTTTTCGTGCTATGGAAGAATATTGGGTTTTGTTTTTGGGAGGAATAAGAGTAACATTATTTCAAATGAAAAAAACTTGTCTGTGCTCTCTTCTCTCTCGTCTCTTCTCTTTCCTTCTCTCTTTCTCTCTCTCTCTCCTTTTTTCTCTATCTTTCTCTTTCTCTCTCTCTCCCTCTTTCTTCCCCTCCCTTTTTATCTATCAACCTTTTAATTTAATTACCACCAGCGTTTGGCGGCAACCGGTAAACGTGCTTTTGACTTGATGCACGCAAGCTTTGCACGTTAGGGGAGGGCCGGGCTTTTACTCCCACGCAAATTATAGAAATGAGATTGTGGGACTGTTGGACTATTGTTCGATTGGATATATGGCCCATTCGAACTCATGTTCAATTGTCAGACTGTCTTCGAATTCTGCTGTGTTTGGGGAAGCACGCGCCGTCAAATATGTTAAAGTAGGGTTCAAACCAATCGGATGGTTTCAAAAACCGAATATTCGTTTTCTACGTATTTTTCTACACTAGTTAACTTAATTTAGGTCTAACCAGACCTCCATATTGGGTATTTCGATTTGGTCAAGTCCGGGACGGTTTTTCGTGCTATGGAAGAATATTGGGTTTTGGTTTTGGGAGGAATAAGAGTAACATTATTTTCAAATGTAAAAACGTGTCTGTGCTCTCTTCTCTCTCGTCTCTTCTCTTTCCTCTCTCTTTCTCTCTCTCCCCTTCTCTCTTTCTCTCTCTCAATTATAGAAATGAGATTGTAGGACTGTTGGACTTTTGCTCGATCGGATTTATGACCCTTTCGAACTTCTCTCCAATTGTCAGACTGTCTTTGAGTTCTGCTGTGTTTGGGGGAAGCACGCGCCGTCAATAACGTTGAAATAGGGCTAAAACTAATCGGATGGTTTCGAAACCTAATATTCGTTTTCTACGTATTTTTCTACCATAGTTAACTTAATTTAGGTCTAACCAGACCTCCATATTGGGTATTTCGATTTGGTCAAGTCCGGGACGGTTTTTCGTGCCTTGGAAACAGATAAAATAGTGAGTTCTGGTTTTGGGAGGAATAAGAGTAACATTATTTTCGAACGGAAAAAAACGTGTCTGTGCTCTCTTCTCTCTCGTCTCTTCTCTTTCCTTCTTTCTTTCTCTCTCTCCTTCTCTCTTTCTCTTTCTCAATTATAGAAATGAGATTGTAGGACTGCTGGACTATTGTTCGATTGGATATATGGCCCTTCCAAACTTATGTTCAATTGTCAGACTGTCTTTGAGTTCTGCTGTGTTTGGGGGAAGCACGTGCCGTCAAATACGTTGAATTGGGGCTAAAACTAATCGGATTGTTTCGAAAACCTGATATTCGTTTTCTACGTATTTTTTTTCCTAGTTAACTTATTTTAGGTCTAACCAGACCATATTGGATAGTTCGATTTGGTGATGTCCGGGACGGTTTTTCGTGCCTTGAAAACAGGTAGAATATTAGGTTTTGGTTTTGGGAGGAATAAGAGTAACATTATTTTCGAATGTAAAAAAAGTGTCTGTGCTCTCTTCTCTCTCTTCTCTTCTCTTTCCTTCTTTCTTTCTCTCTCTCTCTTTTTTCCTCTCTCTTTCTCTCTCTCTCTCCCTCTTTCTTCCCCTCCCGTATTATCTATCAACCTTTTAATTTTAATTACCACCAGCATTCGGCGGCAACCGGTAAACGTGCTGTCCACGTGATGCACGCATGCTTCGCACGTACGGGGCGGGCCGGGCTTTTATTCCCACGCAGATTATAGAAATAAGATTGTAGGACTGTTGGACTAATGTTTTGATTGGATTTATGGCCCTCTCGAACTCTTGTTCAATTGTCAGACTGTCTTTGAGTTCTGATGTGTTTGGTGGGAAGCTCGCGCCGTCAAATACGTTGAAGATTTCAAGATTTCAAGATTTCAAGATTTATTCATTCACGTCATATTGTTGCAATATGGTGTTCCTTTATCGGTTTCCACAGATTTTTATCTCTGCACATTCTCAATATCTCTTCGCCTCGGACATTGGGCGGACGGACACGACCTCTTCGCATCGAACGATTGTAACTTTGCACGGCAAGGACCATTTCATCTCTCCATCTAAACAGTGGACGCCCTGGACCACGTTTTCTATTGAACGGGCGCCACTCTGTCACGACCAAGGACCAACGACCTGGATGCATCTGAGAGATTCTGGAACAAAAAGAGAATTTGAGTTTTGTGGCCTCGACAACCACATCCTTCAACCTAGTGATTCCACGCAAAGTGGCACTAGGAAGGCGATCTTGAATTTTCACGTTGAGCATCGCACGTTCCATTTCGCGCTGAACGACACGCAGACGATCTCGGTGAGAATTGGATAGGGACCAGGACTCGCAACCATAGACAAAACGAGGTAGGACGACAGCGTTGAAGAGTTTTCTTTTCATACTCATTGGAAGCTCAGACTCTTGAACATCGTTCGATACTCGTTGAAACCGAACCACGCAGATGATATTCTCCTGTTCAATTCGGCAGTCAACGCTCCAGAGATATCGACTGTCACTCCAAGGTATTTGACCGTTTCTTCGGTGGCAGGGCGACATCATTGAAACGGAAAGGCGACAGATCGTTCTGGTTATTCATGTATTCTGATTTCGCCATGGGGCTTAAACTAATCGGATGGTTTCGAAAACCTGATATTCGTTTTCTACGTATTGTTCTACCATAGTTAACTTAATTTAGGTCTAACCAGACCTCCATATTGGGTATTTCGATTTGGTCAAGTCCGGGATGGTTTTTCGTGCCTTGGAAACAGGTGGAATAGTGGGTTTTGGTTTTGGGAGGAATAAGAGTAACATTATTTTCGAATGGAAAAAACGTGTCTGTGCTCTCTTCTCTCTCGTCTCTTCTCTTTCCTTCTCTCTTCCTCGCTCTCTCTCTCTTTCTTTCTCTCTCTCAATTATAGAAATGAGATTGTAGGACTGTTGGACTATTGCTCGATTGGATATATGGCCCTTTCGAACTTATGTTCAATTGTCAGACTGTCTTTGAATTCTGCTGTATTTGGGGAAAGCAGGCGCCGTCAAATACGTTAAGGTAGGGGTAAAACTAATCAGATGGTTTCAAAAGATATTCGTTTTCTACGTAATGTTCTACCCTAGTTAACTTCATTTAGGTCTAACCAGACCTCCATATTGGATAATTCGATTTGGGAAAGCCCGGGACGATTTTTCGTGCCTTGGAAACAGGTAGAATATTGGGTTTTGGTTTTGGGAGGAACAAGAGTAACATTATTTTCGAATGGAAAAAACGTGTCTGTGCTCTCTTCTCTCTCGTCTCTTCTCTTTCCTTCTCTCTTTCTCTCTCTCTCTCTCTTTCTTTCTCTCTCTCAATTATAGAAATGAGATTGTAGGACTGTTGGACTATTGCTCGATTGGATATATGGCCCTTTCGAACTTATGTTCAATTGTCAGACTGTCTTTGAATTCTGCTGTATTTGGGGAAAGCAGGCGCCGTCAAATACGTTAAGGTAGGGGTAAAACTAATCGGATGGTTTCAAAAGATATTCGTTTTCTACGTAATGTTCTACCCTAGTTAACTTCATTTAGGTCTAACCAGACCTCCATATTGGATAATTCGATTTGGGAAAGCCCGGGACGATTTTTCGTGCCTTGGAAACAGGTAGAATATTGGGTTTTGGTTTTGGGAGGAACAAGAGTAACATTATTTCGAATGGAGAATACGTGTCTGTGTTCTCTTCTCTCTCTTCTCTTCTCTTTCCTTCTCTCTGTCCCTCTCTGTCCCTCTCTCCTCCTCTCTCTCATTTATAAAAAATGATATTGTAGGACAATTGTTGAACTATTGTTCGATTGGATTTATGGCCCTTCCGAACTTCTGTTCAACTGTCAGACTCTCTTTGAGTTCTGCTGTGTTTGGGGGGAAGCTCGCGCCGTGAAATAGGTTAAAGTAGGGTGAAAACTGATCGGATGATTTCAAAAACCTGATATTCATTTTCTACGTATTTTTCTACACTGGTTAACTTAATTTAGGTTTGATCAGACCTCCATATTGGATATTTCGATTCGGTCAAGTCCGGGACGGTTTTCCGTGCTATGGAAGAATATTGGGTTTTGGTTTTGGGAGGAATAAGAGTAACATTATTTTCAAATGTAAAAATCGTGTCTGTGCTCTCTTCTCTCTCGTCTCTTCTCTTTCCTACTCTCTTTCTCTCTCTCCTTCTCTCTTTCTCTCTCTCAATTCTAGAAATGAGATTGTAGGACTGTTGGACTATTGTTCGATTGGATATATGGCCCTTTCGAACTTATGTTCAATTGTCAGACTGTCTTTGAGTTCTGCTGTGTTTGGGGGAAGCACGCGCCGTCAAATACGTTGAACTAGGGCTAAAACTAATCGGATGGTTTCGAAAACCTGATATTCGTTTTCTACGTATTTTTCTTCCCTAGTTAACTCATTTTAGGTCTAACCAAACCTCCATATTGGATATTTCGATTCGGTCAAGTCCGGAACGGTTTTTCGTGCTTCGGAAACAGGTAGAATATTGGGTTTTGGTTTTGGGAGAAATGAGAGTAACATTATTTTCAAATTAAAAAAGCGTATCTGTGCTCTCTTCTCTCTCGTCTCTTCTCTTTCCTTCTCTCTTTCTCTCTTTCTCTTTTTTTTCTCCCTCTCTCTCTCTTTTTCTCTCTCTCTCTCTCCCTCTCTCTCCCCCTTCCTTTTTATCTATCAACCTTTTAATTTTAATTACCACCAGCATTTGGCGGCAACCGGTAAACGAGCTGTCCACGTGATGCACGCATGCTTTGCACGTTAGGGAAGGGCCGGGCTTTTACTCCCACGCAAATTATTAAAATGAGATTGTAGGACTGTTGGACTAATGTTCGATTGGATATATGGCCCATTCGAACTTATGTTCAATTGTCAGACTGTCTTCGGATTCTGCTGTGTTTGGGGGAAGCACGCGCCGTCAAATACGTTAAAGTAGGGTTCAAAAAAATCGGATGGTTTCAAAAACCTGATATTCGTTTTCTACGTAATTTTCCACCCTAGTTAACCTAATTTAGGTCTAACCAGACCTTCATATTGGATATTTCGATTTGGTCAAGTCCGGGACGGTTTTTCGTGCCTTGGAAACAGGTAGAATAGTGGGTTCTGGTTTTGGGAGTAATAAGAGTAACATTATTTTCGAATGAAAAAAAAAACGTGTCTGTGCTCTCTTCTCTCTCCGTTCTCTTCTCTTTCCTTCTCTCTTTCTCTCTCTCTCTCTTTCTTCTCCTCTCTCTTTCTCTATCTTTCTCTCACTGTTGGACTTATGTTCGATTGGATGTATGGCCCTTTCGAACTTCTGTTCAATTGTCAGACTTTCTCTGAGTTCTGCTGTGTTTGGGGGAAGCACGCGCCGTCGACTACGTTGAAGTAGGGCTAAACCTAATCGGATGGTTCCGAAACCTGACATTCGTTTTCTACGTATTTTTCTACCCTAGTTAACGTATTTCAAGTCTAACCAGACTTCCATATTGGGTATTTCGATTTGGTCAAGTCCGGGACGGTTTTCGTGCCTTGGAAACAGGTAGAATAGTGGGTTCTGGTTTTGGGAGGAACAAGAGTAACATTATTTTCGAATGGAAAAAACGTGTCTGTGCTCTCTTCTCTCTCTTCTCTTCTCTCTCCTTCTCTCTCTCTCTCTTTTTCTTCTTCTCTCTCTTTTTCTTCTTCTCTCTCTTTCTCTATCTCTCTCTCACTGTTGGACTATTGTTCGATTGGATTTATGGCCCTTTCGAAGTTCTGTTCAATTGTCAGACTCTCTTTGAGTTCTGCTGTGTTTGGGGGAAGCACGCGCCGTCAAATACGTTGAAGTAGGGCTAACACTAATCGGATGGTTTCGAAAACCTGACAGTCGTTTTCTACGTATTTTTCTACCCCACTTAACTCATTTTTAGGTCTAACCAGACCTCCATATTGGATATTTAGATTTGGGCAAGTCCCAGACGGTTTTTCGTGCCTTGGAAACAGGTAGAATATTGGGTTTTGGTTTTGGGAGGAATAAGAGTAACATTACTTTCGAATGGAAAAAAACGTGCCTGTGCTCTCTTCTTTCTCTTCTTTTCTCTCTTATTCTGTTTTTCCCTCTCTCTGCTTCTTTCTCTCTCTCTCTCTCTCAATTATAGAAATGAGATTGTAGGACTAGTGTTGGACTATTGTTCGATTGGATTTATGGCCTTTTCAAACTTCTGTTCAATTGTCAGACTGTCTTTGAGTTCTGCTGTGTTTGGGGAAAGCACGCGCCGTCGAATACGTTAAAGTAGGGCTGAAACTAATCGGATGGTTTCGAAAACCTGATATTCGTTTTCTACGTATTTTTCTTCCCTAGTTAACTCATTTCAGGTCTAACCAGACCTCCATATCGGATATTTCGATTCGGTCAAGTCCGGAACGGTTTTTCGTGCTTTGGAAACAGGTAGAATATTGGGTTTTGGTTTTGGGAGAAATGAGAGTAACATAATTTTCAAATTAAAAAAGCGGGTCTGTGCTCTCTTCTCTCTCGTCTCTTCTCTTTCCTTCTCTCTTTCTCTCTTTCTCTTGTTTTCTCCCTCTCTCTCTTTTTTTTTCTCTCTCTCTCTCTCCCTCTCTCTCCCCTTCCTTTTTATCTATCAACCTTTTAATTTTAATTACCACCAGTGTTTGGCGGCAACCGGTAAACGTGCTGTCGACTTGATGCACGCATGCTTTGCACGTTAGGGGCGGCCGGGCTTTTATTCCCACGCAAATTATAGAAATGAGATTGTAGGACTGCTGGACTATTGCTCGATTGGATATATGGCCCTTTCGAACTTATGTTCAATTGTCAGACTGTCTTTGAATTCTGCTGTATTTGGGGGAAGCAGGCGCCGTCAAATACGTTAAAGTAAGGGTAAAATTAATCGGATGGTTTCAAAAGATATTCGTTTTCTACGTAATGTTCTACCCTAGTTAACTTCATTTAGGTCTAACCAGACCTCCATATTGGGTATTTCGATTTGGTCAAGTCTGGGACGGTTTTTCGTGCCTTGGACACAGGTAGAATAGTGGGTTTTGGTTTTGATTGGATTTATGGCCCTTTCGAACTCTTGTTCAATTGTCAGAAGAATATTGGGTTTTGGTTTTGGGAGGAATAAGAGTAACATTATTTTCAAATGTAAAAAAACGTGTCTGTGCTCTCTTCTCTCTCGTCTCTTCTCTTTCCTTCTCTCTTTCTCTCTCTCCTTCTCTCTTTCTCTCTCTCAATTATAGAAGTAAGATTGTGGGACTGTTGGCACTTTTGCTCGATTGGATTTATGGCCCTTTCGAACTTCTGTTCAATTGTCAGACTGTCTTTGAGTTCTGCTGTGTTTGGGGGAAGCACGCGTCGTCAAATACGTTGAAGTAGGGCTAAAACTAATCGGATGGTTCCGAAAACCTGATATTCGTTTTCTACGTATTTTTCTACCATAGTTAACTCAATTTAGGTTTAACCAGACCCCCATATTGGATATTTCGATTTGGTCAAGTCCGGGACGGTTTTTCGTGCCTTGGGAACAGGTAGAATAGTGGGTTTTGGTTTTGGGAGGAACAAGAGTAACATTATTTTCGAATGGAAAAAACGTGTCTGTGCTCTCTTCTTTCGTGCTATGGAAGAATATTGGGTTTTGGTTTTGGGAGGAATAAGAGTAACATTATTTTCAAATGTAAAAAACGTGTCTGTGCTCTCTTCTCTCTCGTCTTTTCTCTTTCCTTATCTCTTTCTCTCTCCTTCTCTCTTTCTCTCTCTCAATTATAGAAATGAGATTGTAGGACTGCTGGACTATTGCTCGATTGGATTTATGGCCCTTTCGAACTTCTGTCCAATTGTCAGACTGTCTTTGAGTTCTGCTGTGTTTGGGGGAAGCACGCGCCGTCAATAACGTTGAAATAGGGCTAAAACTAATCGGATGGTTTCGAAAACCTAATATTCGTTTTCTACGTATTTTTCTACCATAGTTAACTTAATTTAGGTCTAACCAGACCTCCAATCGGCCGGGAAACGGTCCGATTATTATATTATTGCTAACGAATTGAACCGATATCGGGTTTATATAACATCCAACATTCGTTGTAGTTTTCCTTTGATATGAATCGAATTGATCATCGAAATCTTGAAGAAAAGACGATTTCCCACGGTTGTTTACATGTTAAGCCGCAGACAGAAAAGGGCGCGAAAACGACAACCATCCCATCGAAATCAAAGGCGCCGCCGCCGCAATCGAATAGCGATCCATTTATTTCAATTCGTTTCGAAAGTTTATACATCTATTTAACTGATCCTTACGTTAATATAACTCAACGAAACTTTCACCAATAGTGTAAGACTATGTCCACAACATACTGCTCGAATTTGAACAAATTTTGAGTAGTTTTCTTAGCTCTGTTTACTGTGAATCGAGAAATCGTCTATTTTGGGCTTGCCACCCAAGACGATTTTGGCTAATCGATTTTACTTATGCACCGCAATGGAACCATTTCTCGACAGTTGTTTATCGACTTGAAGTTGTTCATGTACCTAATCGATCATTCTATCTCTACTAGTTCATTCTATATTGTTTGATTATCGAATATTTCTCGAACATTTCCAATTTACAAATTGATGAAAGTTATTATTAAATTATTATTGCAGGTCAGATCGATTTATCGAGTCAGCCACTTCATTGAGTCGATTCTAGAATAATGGAATACAGTTTTCGAGGTAAGAAAACTCGATTCATACCAATTTGTTATTCGATATCGATAGAGAAATCAAGTTGACGAGTTTCTAGGTAGTCAAAAACGAGAGCGAAAACGACTCAAATGGAAACGAATCGATTCAAATGGAAACGAATCGAAACACTTTCAGTGATCAAGTGGGATCGCCACTCATGGATGGAAGGAAGGTGTCGACCAGTCGTTCTACATATTAGATGACACTTCACACCGATTGTGAACGGACATGATGGAACAGTTCAATGGAAGGAGGAACACTCATCTGGACGCAGGTTGGTTTTTACTTGTTTTGTTATTATCTTGTATCATGTTCATTTAAGTAGCTATTGGTAGAGCGATTTTCTTTGTACGATTGATTCATTCATGATAGTTTCACCGATTTTTGGACTGAGAGCAAGTTACACGAGAAGTTAACGAATATATCGATAATAGTAGTATACCCAAATATATTTTGTAGCACTTAGATCAAGCTAATTTTGTTAGCCAGGTTAACAGTTTATGTGGCAGATTACTGTCTTCCCTAGGCTTCAAATTAGTCTTGTTATCTTTGTTATTAAAGTATTCACTCGATACCTAGGACATCAAATCAGTATTCCCTTTTTAGTATAGTAAAATGTGCTAAAGTTTGAGTTTCGCTCAATCGTTTCCTTTTTTGCGCAACTTTTATAATATCAATTCTATCGAATTCATGATGACCAGCATCTCTAACAAATTGCTTAATATACCTATTATTTAATGTATCGAATTTCGAATCAAACCCCAATTCAATTCAGAAGGGGACCGAGGGTGTAAAAATGTTCACCGAGTAGCGCATCATAACTAAACCTATATATCACTATCGAGAAACAGTTCCAATTTTTTTTCGAATACTTGGTTACATTAATTCACGCTATGTGTACTTTTGCAAGGGTCATACTAGCACGAGTCTGGAAATTGACTCAAAGTTGATGTAAACGAATACCCTGTTACGAATACCATTTCAAATCAACGACTATCTAGTGAAATTTATTCATCGAGTTCATCAGCAACTTTGATTTGGATCCTAATTAGTGCAAATGTATAAGATACCATCATGTCTAATAACTATCGAGTTTATTGACGATTTCTAATCATGATGCAGACACACTTTCGAAACAATCAATTCACTGACTGTCCACATAAGCGACTAGAAAGTAGAAAAATTCTCATTCAATTCATTCTCTAGTGATAATCTTACAATAGCGAGTTACTTGCATTTTTATCAATTATCGAACAACAATTATTTCATACTCAGTGACTGTCATTTGTTTAATGACTCCTTATACTTCATATTCATGCTCAGTGACTGTCATTTGTTTCAATGACTCCCTAGACTTCACATTCAGTGACTGTCATAATTCGAACGATTTAAGCGACTTAGCCTTTAGTGAGTGTCATTTGTTTCAATGACTCCCTATACTTCATACTCAGTGAATGTCATTTGTACAATGACTCCGATTTTAGTGATTACATATTGGCCGAACCTGGGTATCGAACATGTGGACCGCCAACCACATGAATAGTTCAATTTATCGAATATACGAACACTCTATCCTAGAGAGTAGAAACCACTCTCGACGGATCACCAACGAGGAAGTGACATAATGTCATGACCTCACAGTTAATTTGTTGTACCAAACACCTAATTTCCTGTCTATGCCGGTGCGAAATGGATCACCAACGAGGAAGTGACATAATGTCATGACCTCACAGTTAATTTGTTGTACCAAACACCTAATTTCCTGTCTATGCCGGTGCGAAAGTATGGCCCTTTCGAACTTCTGTTCAATTGTCAGACTGTCTTTGAGTTCTGCTGTGTTTGGGGTTTTTTCGAAACAATCAATTCACTGACTGTCCACATAAGCGACTAGAAAGTAGAAAAATTCTCATTCAATTCATTCTCTAGTGATAATCTTACAATAGCGAGTTACTTGCATTTTTATCAATTATCGAACAACAATTATTTCATACTCAGTGACTGTCATTTGTTTAATGACTCCTTATACTTCATATTCATGCTCAGTGACTGTCATTTGTTTCAATGACTCCCTAGACTTCACATTCAGTGACTGTCATAATTCGAACGATTTAAGCGACTTAGCCTTTAGTGAGTGTCATTTGTTTCAATGACTCCCTATACTTCATACTCAGTGAATGTCATTTGTACAATGACTCCGATTTTAGTGATTACATATTGGCCGAACCTGGGTATCGAACATGTGGACCGCCAACCACATGAATAGTTCAATTTATCGAATATACGAACACTCCATCCTAGAGAGTAGAAACCACTCTCGACGGATCACCAACGAGGAAGTGACATAATGTCATGACCTCACAGTTAATTTGTTGTACCAAACACCTAATTTCCTGTCTATGCCGGTGCGAAAGTATGGCCCTTTCGAACTTCTGTTCAATTGTCAGACTGTCTTTGAGTTCTGCTGTGTTTGGGGGGAGCACGCGCCGTCAAATACGTTGAAGTGGGGCTAAAACTAATCGGATGGTTCCGAAAACCTGATATTCGTTTTCTACGTATTTTTCTACCATAGTTAACTCAATTTAGGTCTAACCAGACCTCCATATTCGGTATTTCGATTTGGTCAAGTCCGGGACGGTTTTTCGTGCCTTGAACACAGGTAGAATAGTGGGTTTTGGTTTTGATTGGATTTATGGCCCTTTCGAACTCTTGTTCAATTGTCAGAAGAATATTGGGTTTTGGTTTTGGGAGGAATAAGAGTAACATTATTTTCAAATGTAAAAAACGTGTCTGTGCTCTCTTCTTTCGTGCTATGGAAGAATATTGGGTTTTGGTTTTGGGAGGAATAAGAGTAACATTATTTTCAAATGTAAAAAACGTGTCTGTGCTCTCTTCTCTCTCGTCTTTTCTCTTTCCTTATCTCTTTCTCTCTCCTTCTCTCTTTCTCTCTCTCAATTATAGAAATGAGATTGTAGGACTGCTGGACTATTGCTCGATTGGATTTATGGCCCTTTCGAACTTCTGTCCAATTGTCAGACTGTCTTTGAGTTCTGCTGTGTTTGGGGGAAGCACGCGCCGTCAATAACGTTGAAATAGGGCTAAAACTAATCGGATGGTTTCGAAAACCTAATATTCGTTTTCTACGTATTTTTCTACCATAGTTAACTTAATTTAGGTCTAACCAGACCTCCATATTGGGTATTTCGATTTGGTCAAGTCCGGGACGGTTTTTCGTGCCTTGGACACAGGTAGAATAGTGGGTTTTGTTTTTGATTGGATTTATGGCCCTTTCGAACTCTTGTTCAATTGTCAGAAGAATATTGGGTTTTGGTTTTGGGAGGACTAAGAGTAACATTATTTTCAAATGTAAGAAACGTGTATGTGCTCTCTTCTCTCTCGTCTCTTCTCTTTCCTTCTCTTTTTCTTTCTCTCCTTCTCTCTTTCTCTCTCTCAATAATAGAAATGAGATTGTAGGACTGTTGGAATATTGTTCGATTGGATGTATGGCCCTTTCGAACTTCTGTTCAATTGTCAGACTGTCTTTGAGTTCTGCTGTGTTTGGGGGGAGCACGCGCCGTCAAATACGTTGAAGTGGGGCTAAAACTAATCGGATGGTTCCGAAAACCTGATATTCGTTTTCTACGTATTTTTCTACCATAGTTAACTCAATTTAGGTCTAACCAGACCTCCATATTCGGTATTTCGATTTGGTCAAGTCCGGGACGGTTTTTCGTGCCTTAAACACAGGTAGAATAGTGGGTTTTGGTTTTGATTGGATTTATGGCCCTTTCGAACTCTTGTTCAATTGTCAGAAGAATATTGGGTTTTGGTTTTGGGAGGAATAAGAGTAACATTATTTTCAAATGTAAAAAACGTGTCTGTGCTCTCTTCTTTCGTGCTATGGAAGAATATTGGGTTTTGGTTTTGGGAGGAATAAGAGTAACATTATTTTCAAATGTAAAAAACGTGTCTGTGCTCTCTTCTTTCGTGCTATGGAAGAATATTGGGTTTTGGTTTTGGGAGGAATAAGAGTAACATTATTTTCAAATGTAAAAAACGTGTCTGTGCTCTCTTCTCTCTCGTCTTTTCTCTTTCCTTATCTCTTTCTTTCTTCTTTGCATTCTTTTGCATTTGCATTCTTGTCTGTTCATTTCCCGCGTGCGGTCGGTTGCCATGAGTCCAAGGAAGAAATTGCGCTCAAGTCAGACGTTGGTCAATCAATCGCCCCTGCCTGCCGATACTTCACAGAACAACAGAAGTGAGGTCCCCGAAGGTCCCAGTGAGTTGAACGTACTGATAAACACTGTCAATAAACTGGTCGAAGCCAACGGTCATCTATCAAAACAAGTCGAAAATCTACTTGGAGTAGTGGAAACTCTGCTGTCGTCCCGAAGTCCCACCACAACGCAAGCACAATTCGCTTCTGTGGTCGCGGCCCTTTTCCACTGCCAAAATACAATGATTTCGTAACATTTCAAGATGTACAAGAACGAATTGAAAAGAAGAAGGATTCATCCATTGTCCTGGTCGGTTGTAAGGAAACTCCGGATGAAAATCTGTTGCAGGCTGTCAGATCCAAACTGACAGCTGCCAACATCCCGGAGGATTCTGTCGTGGATTGTCATCGCCATGGTCGTGCTAAGCCAGATGGAGGAGACAGAATTATCAAAATTCATGTCGCCAGAAAGGAATACTATCGTGACATCAAATACTGTGTCGGTACCTCGGGTCTTGGCAAATACAGCCGCAAAGACATGACCCGTGATGAGCTCAACTACAACCGGGCCCTGAGGAATTGGTGTCGAGAAATGAATGCTGCTGGAGATGGAAAGAAGATGTACAAAGTGATCGATAATCAATGCAAGCTTGTAGACGTAGGACCAAACAAAAAAGCTGGGAGCCAGGAGAAGATCGAATCGGGTATGAGGGTAAATCAGGGAGTTACTTCACCTCAGGGTGTTTAGAATCAATAATGTTTAAACCGTTAGATTATCCGAAATTTCTCTTGGCAAATGTTCGTGGTTTCAAAAGCAAACAAATTGATTTATCTCTCGAATTATCTTTACAGACTACAATTGCTGTATTCACAGAAACTTTTTTCAGTGAGCAGACCAATCCAAACGACGTTTCCATTCAAAATTACAATTCTGTTCACGTGTGCAGGTCTTCTGTTTCCAAGAAAACAACGGGCGGTGGCGTGAGCATTTATTATCCAGACAACTTCATCGGTGAGGTTCAATCCAGACTAGCAAACCATTCCTTCGAAATTATCACCGTTCAACTTTCTTCTAAAAACTGTGAACCATTCTTTCTTACTGGGGTGTATAGAAGTCCTGGCAACGATATTAATTTTCCAAATCTATTCAACGCATATATTGAGAATTTACCTAAACCTAGAGGTTGTTCCAAACATATAGTTGCTGGAGATTTCAATCTTCCTGACATAAATTGGTTAGCTAATATAACTCCGGGTACTATGAACACGCAATTCAAACACATAATTTCTGAGCTGGGTTTTAAACAATTAGTAAATTCTGCAACTAGGGGTAACAATATTCTTGATCTAGTTTTAACCACCGACGATGCGCTGTTATTTGATTTGAAAGTGACTTCACAAATAAGTGATCATCACAGAGTTGAGGCGTTTTTGAATATTCCGAAAAACTTGCAATCTATTGATGCACCCCCCTCTCTTTGTTACCGTAAAGCGAATTATGATGCGATTGAGCAGGAACTTTCTATGATTGATTGGAATTATAGATTCAGCGCTTGTACAAATTGTGACAGCATGTATTGTATCTTCTTAGCCATCATTGACCCTATAATCAAGAAATATGTACCTTTTCAGTCAAGTAATAATTCTATTTTTCCTGACTGGCTAAAACGCCTCAAGCGCAAATGCGAACGGCTTTACTTGAAACAGAAACAGTCTAATAACATGGCGCATGTAGTTAAATACAAAGAGATCCAGAAACGATACAAAATTTCGTTGAGGAATTTCATAGCTAACAAAGAACTGAAAGCTGTCACATCAAGTAACCCAAAGCAGTTTTGGTCATATGTCAAAAACGAACTATCGCATAAAGTGCAATTACCTCCACTGCAAACAGCTGAAGGTATAGTCTCAGATGACAAACAACGAGCTGAAATTTTCAATAAACACTTTTGCACAGTTTTCACTAGAGATAAATTAGCTGATTTTGAGGTTACCAAAGCAACAGATGAGACATTAAATACACTTGATGTATCTCCCTATATTGTCTATGAGCGTCTGAAAACATTGAAAAACAAATTCTCTTGCGGCCCCGACAACATACCAACATCTTTCTATAAGAATTTGGCGCTAGTCCTTGCACATCCACTTTCTCTCATTTTCGAATGTAGTCTGAGAACTGGTACGCTGCCAAATCTTTGGAAACAGTCCAATGTTGTACCTATTTTCAAAAAAGGGCATCCTAACGAGGCGAAAAATTATCGCCCCATAAGTCTAACATGTGTATCTTGCCGAATTTTCGAATCTTTACTGGTCAAAAAACTGAGAAATCATCTATGGTCCACGAGCCTGATATCACACAATCAGCATGGGTTTTTGAATAACCGCAGTACGACAACTAATTTGTTAGAATATCAAAAATATCTACATGAGTCTCATTGCAAAGACCTCAATGTGGACGCTGTATATTTAGATGTTTCTAAAGCTTTCGACTCAGTGACTCATAGACGCCTAATTTCTATTCTTGAGGCATACGGTATTACTGGTGATATGATCAGATGGATCAAAAACTATTTGACCAATCGTACCCAAAGAGTTAAAATCAATCAGTCGTACTCTTCATCTGGGATAGTCACATCCGGTGTTCCCCAGGGAAGCTGTTTAGGCCCACTTTTGTTTTTAATATACATAAATGACATTGAAACATCAATCAAAAGTAGTAAACTTCTCGTTTATGCGGATGACTGTAAGATCTTTTTGAACAGTACCATACCAAATTATCAGTCGCTTCTTGAAGATGATCTGAACTTTGCTCATGACTGGTTAGTTGAACGCCAACTCCAACTCTCTATTGAAAAGTGCGCTATAATGTACATGGGAAAGTCAAACAGTAAACATGAGTATAAGCTTGGCGGGTCAATTCTGGCATCTGTTGATGTAATTAGAGACCTAGGCGTAAACTTGAGTAACACATTGAAAATGTCTACACATATTCTCTCTGTTAAACGGAGGGCGAGCGCGATAGTGAACAGTTTGTTCCGTTGTTTTTCATTTTCTAAGGAAAGATTTATGCTGTGCTACAAAACAAAAGTGCTTCCCATTCTTGAATATGGATCAGAAGTTTTTGCCCCACTAAACAAAGGTGATATTATGAGTCTTGAAGTGGTTCAGCGAAGATTTACTAAGAGGTTGTTGCCAGGATTTCCGTACAATAACCGTCTAGAAAAACTCAAACTCTCTACATTGTGGAAACGCCGATTATTCAAAGATTTATGTACTGCTCACAAATACATTTATGGCCACTATTGGACTTCCAATATTGTTACTCTTGCTCCTCCCACTAGTGTTCGCCATATGCTAAGAGGGAATGGTTTGAAACTATCGGATTGTCCCCCAGCTCTTGTCAACCTAAAGTTCATCTCGTCACGCACTGCCCCTGTTTGGAATAGATTACCTGCAGAAATAGCTCTGCTTCACTGTCCCAGTGAATTTAAATGTCGTTTGGAAAAATGGTTTTTATCAGAAAATGTGTTTCTTGGATCACTTGACCCCACGAACATATCTTAAACAATAATCGATGGTTTATTCCTTAGTGGTTCTGACAACCTTTTGTAAAGTAAAGAACCTGTTTATCCCTCTTGCCTTGTTTTGATAGTAGTGTGTAATTGTATTTTAAACGTAAATTATCTACTTTAGACTTGCAACCTGAATGTAACAGACAGCCTCTTGGAGGATAGCCGTTGTCTTCCTAGAAGACTCTTTTCCTCCAACTCCCAGCGCCCTTTTGACGCCAACAACACCTTCACACAACACTCAGTGATACGGGAGAAAAATAAAGCTTGTATTGTATTGTATTGTATCAGAGTTGTAGAGTGAAAAACTCATAAGTTATGCCCGTTCAAACTACTTCTGTCAACCATGCTTCTCATACAACTAGCTCTTGTCGAGCAATTTTGAAACATAGTAGAGAGAACGTGTAATTGACTTTTGATCCAAATAAAAATTAAATTTGGTTACCATGAACCTTTTGTTGATTAATTCCAAGAATCAGAGTTGTAGAGTGAAAAACTCATAAGTTGTGCCCGTTCAAACTACTTCTGTCAACCGTGCTCCTCATACAACTAGCTCTTGTTGAGCAATTTTGAAACATAGTAGAGAGGACGTATAATTGACTTTTGATCCAAATGAAGATTAAATTTGGTTACCATGAACCTGTTGTTGATTCATTCCAAGAATCAGAGTTGTAGAGTGAAAAACTCATAAGTTGTGCCCGTTCAAACTCTTTCTGTCAACCGTGCTCCTCATACAACTAGCTCTTGTTGAGCAATTTTGAAACATAGTAGAGAGAACGTGTAATTGACTTTTGATCCAAATAAAAATTAATATTGGTTACCATGAACCTTTTGTTGATTAATTCAAGAATCAGAGTTGTAGAGTAAAAAACTCTTAAGCTGTGCCCGTTCAAACTCCTTATGTCAACCGTGCTCCTCATACAACTAGCTCTTGTTGAGCAATTTTGAAACATAGTAGAGAGGACATGTAATTGACTTTTGATCCAAATAAAAATTAAATTTGGTCACCATGAACCTTTTGTTGATTAATTCCAAGAATCAGAGTTGTAGAGTGAAACACTCATAAGTTGTGCCCGTTCAAACTCCTTCTGTCAACCGTGCTCCTCATACAACTAGCTCTTGTTGAGCTATTTTGAAACATAGTAGAGAGGACGTGTAATTGACTTCTGATCCAAATAAAAATTAAATTTGGTCACCATGAACCTTTTGTTGATTAATTCCAAGAATCAGAGTTGTAGAGTGAAAAACTCATAAGCTGTGCCCGTTCAAACTCCTTCGGTCAACCGTGCTCCTCTTACAACTACCTCTTGTTGAGCAATTTTGAAACATAGTAGAGAGGACGTGTAATTGACTTCTGATCCAAATAAACATTAAATTTGGTCACCATGAACCTTTTGTTGATTAATTCCAAGAATCAGAGTTGTAGAGTTAAAAACTCATAAGCTGTGCCCGTTCAAACTACTTCTGTCAACCATGCTTCTCATACAACTACCTCTTGTTGAGCAATTTTGAAATATAGTAGCGAGGACGTGTAATTGACTTTCGATCCAAATAGACATTTAAATTGGTTACCATGAACCTTTTGTTGATTAATTCCAAGAATCAGAGTTGTAGAGTGAAACACTCATAAGTTAAACTCCTTCTGTCAACCGTGCTCCTCATACAACTAGCTCTTGTTGAGCAATTTTGAAACATAGTAGAGAGGACATGTAATTGACTTTTGATCCAAATAAAAATTAAATTTGGTCACCATGAACCTTTTGTTGATTAATTCCAAGAATCAGAGTTGTAGAGTAAAAAACTCTTAAGCTGTGCCCGTTCAAACTTCTTATGTCAACCGCGCTCCTCATACAACTAGCTCTTGTTGAGCAATTTTGAAACATAGTAGAGTGGACGTGTAATTGACTTTTGATCTAATCGGAAATTAAATTTGGTTACAATGAACCTTTTGCTGATTTATTCCAAGAATCTGAGTTGTATAGTGAAAAGCTCATAAGTTATGCCCGTTCAAACTACTTCTGTCAACCATGCTTCTCATACAACTAGCTCTTGTTTAGCAATTTTGAAACATAATAGAGAGGACGTATAATTGACTTTTGATCCAAATGAAGATTAAATTTGGTTACCATGAACCTGTTGTTGATTAATTCCAAGAATCAGAGTTGTAGGGTGAAAAACTCATGAGCTGTGCCCGTTCAAACTCCTTCTGTCAACCGTGCTCCTCATACAACTAGCTCTTGTTGAGCAATTTTGAAATATAGTAGCGAGGACGTGTAATTGACTTTCAATCCAAATGGAAACTAAATTCGGTTACAATTAACCTTTTGCTGATTTATTTCAAGAATCAGAGTTGTAGGGTGAAAAACTCATAAGTTGTGCCCGTTCAAACTACTTCTGTCAACCATGCTTCTCATACAACTAAATTTGGTCACCATGAACTCCTTCTATCAACCGTGCTCCTCTTACAACTAGCTCTTGTTGAGCAATTTTGAAATATAGTAGAGTGGACGTGTAATTGACTTTCGATCCGAATAGACATTTAAATTGGTTACCATGAACCTCTTGTTGATTAATTCCAAGAATCAGAGTTGTAGAGTAAAAAACTCATGAGCTGTGCCCGTTCAAACTCCTTCTGTCAACCGTGCTCCTCATACAACTAGCTCTTGTTGAGCAATTTTGAAATATAGTAGAGTGGACGTGTAATTGACTTTCGATCCAAATAGACATTTAAATTGGTTACCATGAACCTTTTGTTGATTAATTCCAAGAATCAGAGTTGTAGAGTGAAACACTCATAAGTTAAACTCCTTCTGTCAACCGTGCTCCTCATACAACTAGCTCTTGTTGAGCAATTTTGAAACATAGTAGAGAGGACATGTAATTGACTTTTGATCCAAATAAAAATTAAATTTGGTCACCATGAACCTTTTGTTGATTAATTCCAAGAATCAGAGTTGTAGAGTGAAACACTCATAAGTTGTGCCCGTTCAAACTCCTTCTGTCAACCGTGCTCCTCATACAACTAGCTCTTGTTGAGCTATTTTGAAACATAGTAGAGAGGACGTGTAATTGACTTCTGATCCAAATAAAAATTAAATTTGGTCACCATGAACCTTTTGTTGATTAATTCCAAGAATCAGAGTTGTAGAGTGAAAAACTCATAAGAAGCCCGTTCAAACTCCTTCGGTCAACCGTGCTCCTCTTACAACTACCTCTTGTTGAGCAATTTTGAAACATAGTAGAGAGGACGTGTAATTGACTTCTGATCCAAATAAAAATTAAATTTGGTCACCATGAACCTTTTGTTGATTAATTCCAAGAATCAGAGTTGTAGAGTTAAAAACTCATAAGCTGTGCCCGTTCAAACTCCTTCGGTCAACCGTGCTCCTCTTACAACTACCTCTTGTTGAGCAATTTTGAAATATAGTAGCGAGGACGTGTAATTGACTTTCGATCCAAATAGACATTTAAATTGGTTACCATGAACCTTTTGTTGATTAATTCCAAGAATCAGAGTTGTAGAGTGAAACACTCATAAGTTAAACTCCTTCTGTCAACCGTGCTCCTCATACAACTAGCTCTTGTTGAGCAATTTTGAAACATAGTAGAGAGGACATGTAATTGACTTTTGATCCAAATAAAAATTAAATTTGGTCACCATGAACCTTTTGTTGATTAATTCCAAGAATCAGAGTTGTAGAGTGAAACACTCATAAGTTGTGCCCGTTCAAACTCCTTCTGTCAACCGTGCTCCTCATACAACTAGCTCTTGTTGAGCTATTTTGAAACATAGTAGAGAGGACGTGTAATTGACTTCTGATCCAAATAAAAATTAAATTTGGTCACCATGAACCTTTTGTTGATTAATTCCAAGAATCAGAGTTGTAGAGTGAAAAACTCATAAGCTGTGCCCGTTCAAACTCCTTCGGTCAACCGTGCTCCTCTTACAACTACCTCTTGTTGAGCAATTTTGAAACATAGTAGAGAGGACGTGTAATTGACTTCTGATCCAAATAAACATTAAATTTGGTCACCATGAACCTTTTGTTGATTAATTCCAAGAATCAGAGTTGTAGAGTTAAAAACTCATAAGCTGTGCCCGTTCAAACTCCTTCGGTCAACCGTGCTCCTCTTACAACTACCTCTTGTTGAGCAATTTTGAAATATAGTAGCGAGGACGTGTAATTGACTCTTGATCCAAATGAAAATCAAATTTGGTTACAATGAACCTTTTGTTGATTTATTCCAAGAATCAGAGTTGTAGAGTGAAAAACTCATGAGTTGTGCCCGTTCAAACTACTTCTGTCAACCGTGCTCCTCATACAACTAGCTCTTGTTGAGCAATTTTGAAACATAGTAGAGAGAACGTGTAATTGACTTTTGATCCAAATAAAAATTAATATTGGTTACCATGAACCTTTTGTTGATTAATTCCAAGAATCAGAGTTGTAGAGTAAAAAACTCTTAAGCTGTGCCCGTTCAAACTTCTTATGTCAACCGCGCTCCTCATACAACTAGCTCTTGTTGAGCAATTTTGAAACATAGTAGAGTGGACGTGTAATTGACTTTTGATCTAATCGGAAATTAAATTTGGTTACAATGAACCTTTTGCTGATTTATTCCAAGAATCTGAGTTGTATAGTGAAAAGCTCATAAGTTATGCCCGTTCAAACTACTTCTGTCAACCATGCTTCTCATACAACTAGCTCTTGTTTAGCAATTTTGAAACATAATAGAGAGGACGTATAATTGACTTTTGATCCAAATGAAGATTAAATTTGGTTACCATGAACCTGTTGTTGATTAATTCCAAGAATCAGAGTTGTAGGGTGAAAAACTCATGAGCTGTGCCCGTTCAAACTCCTTCTGTCAACCGTGCTCCTCATACAACTAGCTCTTGTTGAGCAATTTTGAAATATAGTAGCGAGGACGTGTAATTGACTTTCAATCCAAATGGAAACTAAATTCGGTTACAATCAACCTTTTGCTGATTTATTTCAAGAATCAGAGTTGTAGGGTGAAAAACTCATAAGTTGTGCCCGTTCAAACTACTTCTGTCAACCATGCTTCTCATACAACTAGCGCTTGTTGAGCAATTTTGAAACATAGTAGATAGGACGTGTAAATGACTTCTGATCCAAATAAAAATTAAATTTGGTCACCATGAACCTTTTGTTGATTAATTCCAAGAATCAGAGTTGTAGAGTTAAAAACTCATAAGCTGTGCCCGTTCAAACTCCTTCGGTCAACCGTGCTCCTCTTACAACTAGCGCTTGTTGAGCAATTTTGAAACATAGTAGAGAGGACGTGTAATTGACTTCTGATCCAAATAAAAATTAAATTTGGTCACCATGAACCTTTTGTTGATTAATTCCAAGAATCAGAGTTGTAGAGTTAAAAACTCATAAGTTGTGCCCGTTCAAACTATTTCTGTCAACCATGCTTCTCATACAACTAGCGCTTGTTGAGCAATTTTGAAACATAGTAGAGAGGACGTGTAATTGACTTCTGATCCAAATAAAAATTAAATTTGGTCACCATGAACCTTTTGTTGATTAATTCCAAGAATCAGAGTTGTAGAGTTAAAAACTCATAAGCTGTGCCCGTTCAAACTCCTTCGGTCAACCGTGCTCCTCTTACAACTACCTCTTGTTGAGCAATTTTGAAATATAGTAGCGAGGACGTGTAATTGACTTTCGATCCAAATAGACATTTAAATTGGTTACCATGAACCTTTTGTTGATTAATTCCAAGAATCAGAGTTGTAGAGTGAAACACTCATAAGTTAAACTCCTTCTGTCAACCGTGCTCCTCATACAACTAGCTCTTGTTGAGCAATTTTGAAACATAGTAGAGAGGACATGTAATTGACTTTTGATCCAAATAAAAATTAAATTTGGTCACCATGAACCTTTTGTTGATTAATTCCAAGAATCAGAGTTGTAGAGTGAAACACTCATAAGTTGTGCCCGTTCAAACTCCTTCTGTCAACCGTGCTCCTCATACAACTAGCTCTTGTTGAGCTATTTTGAAACATAGTAGAGAGGACGTGTAATTGACTTCTGATCCAAATAAAAATTAAATTTGGTCACCATGAACCTTTTGTTGATTAATTCCAAGAATCAGAGTTGTAGAGTGAAAAACTCATAAGCTGTGCCCGTTCAAACTCCTTCGGTCAACCGTGCTCCTCTTACAACTACCTCTTGTTGAGCAATTTTGAAACATAGTAGAGAGGACGTGTAATTGACTTCTGATCCAAATAAACATTAAATTTGGTCACCATGAACCTTTTGTTGATTAATTCCAAGAATCAGAGTTGTAGAGTTAAAAACTCATAAGCTGTGCCCGTTCAAACTCCTTCGGTCAACCGTGCTCCTCTTACAACTACCTCTTGTTGAGCAATTTTGAAATATAGTAGCGAGGACGTGTAATTGACTCTTGATCCAAATGAAAATCAAATTTGGTTACAATGAACCTTTTGTTGATTTATTCCAAGAATCAGAGTTGTAGAGTGAAAAACTCATGAGTTGTGCCCGTTCAAACTACTTCTGTCAACCGTGCTCCTCATACAACTAGCTCTTGTTGAGCAATTTTGAAACATAGTAGAGAGAACGTGTAATTGACTTTTGATCCAAATAAAAATTAATATTGGTTACCATGAACCTTTTGTTGATTAATTCCAAGAATCAGAGTTGTAGAGTAAAAAACTCTTAAGCTGTGCCCGTTCAAACTTCTTATGTCAACCGCGCTCCTCATACAACTAGCTCTTGTTGAGCAATTTTGAAACATAGTAGAGTGGACGTGTAATTGACTTTTGATCTAATCGGAAATTAAATTTGGTTACAATGAACCTTTTGCTGATTTATTCCAAGAATCTGAGTTGTATAGTGAAAAGCTCATAAGTTATGCCCGTTCAAACTACTTCTGTCAACCATGCTTCTCATACAACTAGCTCTTGTTTAGCAATTTTGAAACATAATAGAGAGGACGTATAATTGACTTTTGATCCAAATGAAGATTAAATTTGGTTACCATGAACCTGTTGTTGATTAATTCCAAGAATCAGAGTTGTAGGGTGAAAAACTCATGAGCTGTGCCCGTTCAAACTCCTTCTGTCAACCGTGCTCCTCATACAACTAGCTCTTGTTGAGCAATTTTGAAATATAGTAGCGAGGACGTGTAATTGACTTTCAATCCAAATGGAAACTAAATTCGGTTACAATTAACCTTTTGCTGATTTATTTCAAGAATCAGAGTTGTAGGGTGAAAAACTCATAAGTTGTGCCCGTTCAAACTACTTCTGTCAACCATGCTTCTCATACAACTAAATTTGGTCACCATGAACTCCTTCTATCAACCGTGCTCCTCTTACAACTAGCTCTTGTTGAGCAATTTTGAAATATAGTAGAGTGGACGTGTAATTGACTTTCGATCCGAATAGACATTTAAATTGGTTACCATGAACCTCTTGTTGATTAATTCCAAGAATCAGAGTTGTAGAGTAAAAAACTCATGAGCTGTGCCCGTTCAAACTCCTTCTGTCAACCGTGCTCCTCATACAACTAGCTCTTGTTGAGCAATTTTGAAATATAGTAGAGTGGACGTGTAATTGACTTTCGATCCAAATAGACATTTAAATTGGTTACCATGAACCTTTTGTTGATTAATTCCAAGAATCAGAGTTGTAGAGTGAAACACTCATAAGTTAAACTCCTTCTGTCAACCGTGCTCCTCATACAACTAGCTCTTGTTGAGCAATTTTGAAACATAGTAGAGAGGACATGTAATTGACTTTTGATCCAAATAAAAATTAAATTTGGTCACCATGAACCTTTTGTTGATTAATTCCAAGAATCAGAGTTGTAGAGTGAAACACTCATAAGTTGTGCCCGTTCAAACTCCTTCTGTCAACCGTGCTCCTCATACAACTAGCTCTTGTTGAGCTATTTTGAAACATAGTAGAGAGGACGTGTAATTGACTTCTGATCCAAATAAAAATTAAATTTGGTCACCATGAACCTTTTGTTGATTAATTCCAAGAATCAGAGTTGTAGAGTGAAAAACTCATAAGAAGCCCGTTCAAACTCCTTCGGTCAACCGTGCTCCTCTTACAACTACCTCTTGTTGAGCAATTTTGAAACATAGTAGAGAGGACGTGTAATTGACTTCTGATCCAAATAAAAATTAAATTTGGTCACCATGAACCTTTTGTTGATTAATTCCAAGAATCAGAGTTGTAGAGTTAAAAACTCATAAGCTGTGCCCGTTCAAACTCCTTCGGTCAACCGTGCTCCTCTTACAACTACCTCTTGTTGAGCAATTTTGAAATATAGTAGCGAGGACGTGTAATTGACTTTCGATCCAAATAGACATTTAAATTGGTTACCATGAACCTTTTGTTGATTAATTCCAAGAATCAGAGTTGTAGAGTGAAACACTCATAAGTTAAACTCCTTCTGTCAACCGTGCTCCTCATACAACTAGCTCTTGTTGAGCAATTTTGAAACATAGTAGAGAGGACATGTAATTGACTTTTGATCCAAATAAAAATTAAATTTGGTCACCATGAACCTTTTGTTGATTAATTCCAAGAATCAGAGTTGTAGAGTGAAACACTCATAAGTTGTGCCCGTTCAAACTCCTTCTGTCAACCGTGCTCCTCATACAACTAGCTCTTGTTGAGCTATTTTGAAACATAGTAGAGAGGACGTGTAATTGACTTCTGATCCAAAT
Organism: Litoditis marina; assembly: GCA_964036275.1. Taxonomy (NCBI): domain Eukaryota; kingdom Metazoa; phylum Nematoda; class Chromadorea; order Rhabditida; family Rhabditidae; genus Litoditis; species Litoditis marina. Next base: position 216,953 of record CAXIWQ010000128.1, read on the forward strand.
AAAAATTAAATTTGGTCACCATGAACCTTTTGTTGATTAATTCCAAGAATCAGAGTTGTAGAGTGAAAAACTCATAAGCTGTGCCCGTTCAAACTCCTTCGGTCAACCGTGCTCCTCTTACAACTACCTCTTGTTGAGCAATTTTGAAACATAGTAGAATGGACGTGTAATTGACTTCTGATCCAAATAAAAATTAAATTTGGTCACCATGAACCTTTTGTTGATTAATTCCAAGAATCAGAGTTGTAGAGTTAAAAACTCATAAGCTGTGCCCGTTCAAACTCCTTCGGTCAACCGTGCTCCTCTTACAACTACCTCTTGTTGAGCAATTTTGAAATATAGTAGCGAGGACGTGTAATTGACTCTTGATCCAAATGAAAATCAAATTTGGTTACAATGAACCTTTTGTTGATTTGTTCCAAAAATCAGAGTTGTAGAGTGAAAAACTCATAAGTTGTGCCCGTTCAAACTCTTTCTGTCAACCGTGCTCCTCTTACAACTAGCTCTTGTTGAGCAATTTTGAAATATAGTAGCGAGGACGTGTAATTGACTCTTGATCCAAATGAAAATCGAATTTGGTTACAATGAACCTTTTGTTGATTAATTCCAAGAATCAGAGTTGTAGAGTGAAACACTCATAAGTTGTGCCCGTTCAAACTCCTTCTGTCAACCGTGCTCCTCTTACAACTAGCTCTTGTTGAGCAATTTTGAAATATAGTAGCGAGGACGTGTAATTGACTCTTGATCCAAATGAAAATCAAATTTGGTTACAATGAACCTTTTGTTGATTAATTCCAAGAATCAGAGTTGTAGAGTGAAACACTCATAAGTTGTGCCCGTTCAAACTCCTTCTGTCAACCGTGCTCCTCATACAACTAGCTCTTGTTGAGCTATTTTGAAACATAGTAGAGAGGACGTGTAATTGACTTCTGATCCAAATAAAAATTAAATTTGGTCACCATGAACCTTTTGTTGATTAATTCCAAGAATCAGAGTTGTAGAGTGAAAAACTCATAAGCTGTGCCCGTTCAAACTCCTTCGGTCAACCGTGCTCCTCTTACAACTACCTCTTGTTGAGCAATTTTGAAACATAGTAGAGAGGACGTGTAATTGACTTCTGATCCAAATAAAAATTAAATTTGGTCACCATGAACCTTTTGTTGATTAATTCCAAGAATCAGAGTTGTAGAGTTAAAAACTCATAAGCTGTGCCCGTTCAAACTCCTTCGGTCAACCGTGCTCCTCTTACAACTACCTCTTGTTGAGCAATTTTGAAATATAGTAGCGAGGACGTGTAATTGACTCTTGATCCAAATGAAAATCAAATTTGGTTACAATGAACCTTTTGTTGATTTGTTCCAAAAATCAGAGTTGTAGAGTGAAAAACTCATAAGTTGTGCCCGTTCAAACTCTTTCTGTCAACCGTGCTCCTCTTACAACTAGCTCTTGTTGAGCAATTTTGAAATATAGTAGCGAGGACGTGTAATTGACTCTTGATCCAAATGAAAATCAAATTTGGTTACAATGAACCTTTTGTTGATTAATTCCAAGAATCAGAGTTGTAGAGTGAAACACTCATAAGTTGTGCCCGTTCAAACTCCTTCTGTCAACCGTGCTCCTCTTACAACTACCTCTTGTTGAGCAATTTTGAAACATAGTAGAATGGACGTGTAATTGACTTCTGATCCAAATAAAAATTAAATTTGGTCACCATGAACCTTTTGTTGATTAATTCCAAGAATCAGAGTTGTAGAGTTAAAAACTCATAAGCTGTGCCCGTTCAAACTCCTTCGGTCAACCGTGCTCCTCTTACAACTACCTCTTGTTGAGCAATTTTGAAATATAGTAGCGAGGACGTGTAATTGACTCTTGATCCAAATGAAAATCAAATTTGGTTACAATGAACCTTTTGTTGATTTGTTCCAAAAATCAGAGTTGTAGAGTGAAAAACTCATAAGTTGTGCCCGTTCAAACTCTTTCTGTCAACCGTGCTCCTCTTACAACTAGCTCTTGTTGAGCAATTTTGAAATATAGTAGCGAGGACGTGTAATTGACTCTTGATCCAAATGAAAATCAAATTTGGTTACAATGAACCTTTTGTTGATTAATTCCAAGAATCAGAGTTGTAGAGTGAAACACTCATAAGTTGTGCCCGTTCAAACTCCTTCTGTCAACCGTGCTCCTCTTACAACTAGCTCTTGTTGAGCAATTTTGAAATATAGTAGCGAGGACGTGTAATTGACTCTTGATCCAAATGAAAATCAAATTTGGTTACAATGAACCTTTTGTTGATTAATTCCAAGAATCAGAGTTGTAGAGTGAAACACTCATAAGTTGTGCCCGTTCAAACTCCTTCTGTCAACCGTGCTCCTCATACAACTAGCTCTTGTTGAGCTATTTTGAAACATAGTAGAGAGGACGTGTAATTGACTTCTGATCCAAATAAAAATTAAATTTGGTCACCATGAACCTTTTGTTGATTAATTCCAAGAATCAGAGTTGTAGAGTGAAAAACTCATAAGCTGTGCCCGTTCAAACTCCTTCGGTCAACCGTGCTCCTCTTACAACTACCTCTTGTTGAGCAATTTTGAAACATAGTAGAGAGGACGTGTAATTGACTTCTGATCCAAATAAAAATTAAATTTGGTCACCATGAACCTTTTGTTGATTAATTCCAAGAATCAGAGTTGTAGAGTTAAAAACTCATAAGCTGTGCCCGTTCAAACTCCTTCGGTCAACCGTGCTCCTCTTACAACTACCTCTTGTTGAGCAATTTTGAAATATAGTAGCGAGGACGTGTAATTGACTCTTGATCCAAATGAAAATCAAATTTGGTTACAATGAACCTTTTGTTGATTTGTTCCAAAAATCAGAGTTGTAGAGTGAAAAACTCATAAGTTGTGCCCGTTCAAACTCTTTCTGTCAACCGTGCTCCTCTTACAACTAGCTCTTGTTGAGCAATTTTGAAATATAGTAGCGAGGACGTGTAATTGACTCTTGATCCAAATGAAAATCAAATTTGGTTACAATGAACCTTTTGTTGATTAATTCCAAGAATCAGAGTTGTAGAGTGAAACACTCATAAGTTGTGCCCGTTCAAACTCCTTCTGTCAACCGTGCTCCTCTTACAACTAGCTCTTGTTGAGCAATTTTGAAATATAGTAGCGAGGACGTGTAATTGACTCTTGATCCAAATGAAAATCAAATTTGGTTACAATGAACCTTTTGTTGATTAATTCCAAGAAGCAGAGTTGTAGAGTGAAAAACTCATAAGCTGTGCCCGTTCAAACTACTTCTGTCAACCATGCTTCTCATACAACTAGCTCTTGTTTAGCAATTTTGAAACATAATAGAGAGGACGTATAATTGACTTTTGATCCAAATGAAGATTAAACTTGGTTACCATGAACCTGTTGTTGATTAATTCCAGGAATCAGAGTTGTAGAGTAAAACACTCATGAGCTGTGCCCGTTCAAACTCCTTCTGTCAACCGTGCTCCTCATACCACTAGCTCTTGTTGAGCAATTTTGAAATATAGTAGCGTGGACGTGTAATTGAATTTCGATCCAAATGAAAATTAAATTTGGTTACAATGAACCTTTTGTTGATTTATTCCAAGAATCAGAGTTGTAGAGTGAAACACTCATAAGTTGTGCCCGTTCAAACTCCTTCTGTCAACCGTGCTTCTCATACAACTAGCTCTTGTTGAGCAACTTTGAAATATAGTAGCGAGGACGTGTAATTGACTCTTGATCCAAATGAAAATCAAATTTGGTTACAATGAACCTTTTGTTGATTAATTCCAAGAATCAGAGTTGTAGAGTGAAACACTCATAAGTTGTGCCCGTTCAAACTCCTTCTGTCAACCGTGCTCCTCTTACAACTAGCTCTTGTTGAGCAATTTTGAAATATAGTAGCGAGGACGTGTAATTGACTCTTGATCCAAATGAAAATCAAATTTGGTTACAATGAACCTTTTGTTGATTAATTCCAAGAATCAGAGTTGTAGAGTGAAAAACTCATAAGCTGTGCCCGTTCAAACTACTTCTGTCAACCATGCTTCTCATACAACTAGCTCTTGTTTAGCAATTTTGAAACATAATAGAGAGGACGTATAATTGACTTTTGATCCAAATGAAGATTAAACTTGGTTACCATGAACCTGTTGTTGATTAATTCCAAGAATCAGAGTTGTAGAGTGAAACACTCATAAGTTGTGCCCGTTCAAACTCCTTCTGTCAACCGTGCTCCTCATACCACTAGCTCTTGTTGAGCAATTTTGAAATATAGTAGCGTGGACGTGTAATTGAATTTCGATCCAAATGAAAATTAAATTTGGTTACAATGAACCTTTTGTTGATTTATTCCAAGAATCAGAGTTGTAGAGTGAAACACTCATAAGTTGTGCCCGTTCAAATTCCTTCTGTCAACCGTGCTTCTCATACAACTAGCTCTTGTTGAGCAACTTTGAAATATAGTAGCGAGGACGTGTAATTGACTTTTGATCCAAATGAAGATAAAATTTGGTTGCAATGAACGTTTTGTTGAATTGTTACAAGAATCAAAATTGTAGAGTGAAAAACTAATAAGTTGTGCCCGTTCAAACTCCTGCTGTCAGCCGTGCTCCTTTTACAACTAGCTCTTGTTGAGCAATTTTGAAACATAGTAGAGTGGACGAGTAATTGACTTTTAATCCAAATGGAAACTAAATTCGGTTACAATGAACCTTTTGCTGATTTATTTCAAGAATCTGAGTTGTAGAGTGAGAAACTCATAAGTTGTGCCCGTTCAAACTACTTCTGTCAACCATGCTTCTCATACAACTAGCTCTTGTTGAGCAGTTTTGAAACATAGTAGAGAGGACGTGTAATTGACTTCTGATCCAAATGAAAAATTGGTCACCATGAACCTTTTTTTGATTAATTCCAAGAATCAGAGTTGTAGAGTGAAAAACTCATAAGTTGTGCCCGTTCAAACTCCTTCTGTCAACCGTGCTCCTCTTACAACTAGCTCTTGTTGAGCAATTTTGAAATATAGTAGAGTGGACGTGTAATTGACTTTCGATCCGAATAGACATTCAAATTGGTTACCATGAACCTTTTGTTGATTAGTTCCAAGAATCAGAGTTGTAGAGTGAAAAACTCATAAGTTGTGCCCGTTCAAACTACTTCTGTCAACCATGCTTCTCATACAACTAGCTCTTGTTGAGCAATTTTGAAACATAGTAGAGAGAACGTGTAATTGACTTTTGATACAAATAAAAATTAAATTTGGTTACCATGAACCTTTTGTTGATTAGTTCCAAGAATCAGAGTTGTAGAGTGAAAAACTCATAAGTTGTGCCCGTTCAAACTCCTTCTGTCAACCGTGCTCCTCATACAACTAGCTCTTGCTGAGCAATTTTGAAACATAGTAGAGTGGACGTGTAATTGACTTTTGATCCGAATGAAAATTAAATTTGGTTACAATGAACCTTTTGCTGATTTATTCCAAGAATCAGAGTTGTAGAGTGAAAAACTCATAAGTTGTGCCCGTTCAAACTACTTCTGTCAACCATGCTTCTCATACAACTAGCTCTTGTTGAGCAATTTCGAAACATAGTAGAGTGGACGTGTGATTGACTTTTAATCCAGATGGAAATTAAAGTTGGTTACAATGAACCTTCTGTTGATTTATTCCAAGCATCAGAGTTGTAGAGTGAAAAACTCATAAGTTGTGCCCGTTCAAACTATTTCTGTCAACCATGCTTTTCATACAACTAGCTCTTGTTGAGCAATTTTGAAACATAGTAGAGAGGACGTGTAATTGACTTTTGATCCAAATAAAGATTAAATTTGGTTACAATGAACCTTTTGTTGATTTATTCCAAGAATCAGAGTTGTAGAGTGAAAAACTAATAAGTTGTGCCCGTTCAAACTACTTCTGTCAACCGTGCTCCTCATACAACTAGCTCTTGTTGAGCAATTTTAAAACATAGTAGAGTGGACATTTAATTGACTTTTGATCCATATGAAAGTCAAATTTGGTTACAATGAACCTTTTGTTGAATTTTTTTCAAGAATCAGAATCGTAGAGTGAAAAACTCATAAGTTGTGCCCGTTCAAACTCCTTCTGTCAACCGTGCTCCTCATACAACTAGCTCTTGTTGAGCAATTGTAAAACATAGTAGAGTGAACGTGTAATTGACTTTTGATCCAAATGGAAATTAAATTTGGTTACAATGAACCTTTTGTTGATTTATTCCAAGAATGAGAGTTGTAGAGTGAAAAACTCATAAGTTCGGCCCGTTCAAACTCTTTATGTCAACCGTGCTCCTCATACAACTAGCTCTTGTTGAGTAATTTTGAAACATAGTAGAGTGGACGTGTAATTGACTTTTGATCCAAATGGGAATTAAATTTGGTTAGAATGAACCTTTTGTTGATTTATTCCAAGAATCAGAGTTGTAGAGTGAAAAACTCATAAGTTGTGCCCGTTCAAACTCCTTCTGTCAACCGTGCTCCTCATACAACTAGCTCTTGCTGAGCAATTTTGAAACATAGTAGAGTGGACGTGTAATTGACTTTTGATCCGAATGAAAATTAAATTTGGTTACAATGAACCTTTTGCTGATTTATTCCAAGAATCAGAGTTGTAGAGTGAAAAACTCATAAGTTGTGCCCGTTCAAACTACTTCTGTCAACCATGCTTCTCATACAACTAGCTCTTGTTGAGCAATTTCGAAACATAGTAGAGTGGACGTGTAATTGACTTTTGATCCAAATGGAAATCAAATTTGGTTACAATGAACCTTTTGTTGATTTATTCCAAGAATGAGAGTTGTAGAGTGAAAAACTCATAAGTTCGGCCCGTTCAAACTCTTTATGTCAACCGTGCTCCTCATACAACTAGCTCTTGTTGAGTAATTTTGAAACATAGTAGAGTGGACGTGTAATTGACTTTTGATCCAAATGGGAATTAAATTTGGTTAGAATGAACCTTTTGTTGATTTATTCCAAGAATCAGAGTTGTAGAGTGAAAAACTCATAAGTTGTGCCCGTTCAAACTCCTTCTGTCAACCGTGCTCCTCATACAACTAGCTCTTGCTGAGCAATTTTGAAACATAGTAGAGTGGACGTGTAATTGACTTTTGATCCGAATGAAAATTAAATTTGGTTACAATGAACCTTTTGCTGATTTATTCCAAGAATCAGAGTTGTAGAGTGAAAAACTCATAAGTTGTGCCCGTTCAAACTACTTCTGTCAACCATGCTTCTCATACAACTAGCTCTTGTTGAGCAATTTCGAAACATAGTAGAGTGGACGTGTGATTGACTTTTAATCCAAATGGAAATTAAAGTTGGTTACAATGAACCTTCTGTTGATTTATTCCAAGCATCAGAGTTGTAGAGTGAAAAACTCATAAGTTGTGCCCGTTCAAACTACTTCTGTCAACCGTGCTCCTCACTCAACTAGCTCTTGTTGAGCAATTTTGGAATATAGTAGCGAGGACGTGTAATTGACTTTTGATCCGAATGGACAATCAAATTGGTTACCATGAACCTTTTGTTGATTAATTCCAAGAATCAGAGTTGTAGAGTAAAAAACTCATAAGTTGTGCCCGTTCAAACTATTTCTGTCAACCATGCTTTTCATACAACTAGCTCTTGTTGAGCAATTTTGAAACATAGTAGAGAGGACGTGTAATTGACTTTTGATCCAAATAAAGATTAAATTTGGTTACAATGAACCTTTTGTTGATTTATTCCAAGAATCAGAGTTGTAGAGTGAAAAACTAATAAGTTGTGCCCGTTCAAACTACTTCTGTCAACCGTGCTCCTCATACAACTAGCTCTTGTTGAGCAATTTTAAAACATAGTAGCGAGGACGTGTAATTGACTCTTGATCCAAATGAAAATCAAATTTGGTTACAATGAACCTTTTGTTGATTTGTTCCAAAAATCAGAGTTGTAGAGTGAAAAACTCATAAGTTGTGCCCGTTCAAACTCTTTCTGTCAACCGTGCTCCTCTTACAACTAGCTCTTGTTGAGCAATTTTGAAATATAGTAGCGAGGACGTGTAATTGACTCTTGATCCAAATGAAAATCAAATTTGGTTACAATGAACCTTTTGTTGATTAATTCCAAGAATCAGAGTTGTAGAGTGAAACACTCATAAGTTATGCCCGTTCAAACTCCTTCTGTCAACCGTGCTCCTCTTACAACTAGCTCTTGTTGAGCAATTTTGAAATATAGTAGCGAGGACGTGTAATTGACTCTTGATCCAAATGAAAATCAAATTTGGTTACAATGAACCTTTTGTTGATTAATTCCAAGAATCAGAGTTGTAGAGTGAAACACTCATAAGTTGTGCCCGTTCAAACTCCTTCTGTCAACCGTGCTCCTCATACAACTAGCTCTTGTTGAGCTATTTTGAAACATAGTAGAGAGGACGTGTAATTGACTTCTGATCCAAATAAAAATTAAATTTGGTCACCATGAACCTTTTGTTGATTAATTCCAAGAATCAGAGTTGTAGAGTGAAAAACTCATAAGCTGTGCCCGTTCAAACTCCTTCGGTCAACCGTGCTCCTCTTACAACTACCTCTTGTTGAGCAATTTTGAAACATAGTAGAGAGGACGTGTAATTGACTTCTGATCCAAATAAAAATTAAATTTGGTCACCATGAACCTTTTGTTGATTAATTCCAAGAATCAGAGTTGTAGAGTTAAAAACTCATAAGCTGTGCCCGTTCAAACTCCTTCGGTCAACCGTGCTCCTCTTACAACTACCTCTTGTTGAGCAATTTTGAAATATAGTAGCGAGGACGTGTAATTGACTCTTGATCCAAATGAAAATCAAATTTGGTTACAATGAACCTTTTGTTGATTTGTTCCAAAAATCAGAGTTGTAGAGTGAAAAACTCATAAGTTGTGCCCGTTCAAACTCTTTCTGTCAACCGTGCTCCTCTTACAACTAGCTCTTGTTGAGCAATTTTGAAATATAGTAGCGAGGACGTGTAATTGACTCTTGATCCAAATGAAAATCAAATTTGGTTACAATGAACCTTTTGTTGATTAATTCCAAGAATCAGAGTTGTAGAGTGAAACACTCATAAGTTGTGCCCGTTCAAACTCCTTCTGTCAACCGTGCTCCTCTTACAACTAGCTCTTGTTGAGCAATTTTGAAATATAGTAGCGAGGACGTGTAATTGACTCTTGATCCAAATGAAAATCAAATTTGGTTACAATGAACCTTTTGTTGATTAATTCCAAGAATCAGAGTTGTAGAGTGAAAAACTCATAAGCTGTGCCCGTTCAAACTACTTCTGTCAACCATGCTTCTCATACAACTAGCTCTTGTTTAGCAATTTTGAAACATAATAGAGAGGACGTATAATTGACTTTTGATCCAAATGAAGATTAAACTTGGTTACCATGAACCTGTTGTTGATTAATTCCAGGAATCAGAGTTGTAGAGTAAAACACTCATGAGCTGTGCCCGTTCAAACTCCTTCTGTCAACCGTGCTCCTCATACCACTAGCTCTTGTTGAGCAATTTTGAAATATAGTAGCGTGGACGTGTAATTGAATTTCGATCCAAATGAAAATTAAATTTGGTTACAATGAACCTTTTGTTGATTTATTCCAAGAATCAGAGTTGTAGAGTGAAACACTCATAAGTTGTGCCCGTTCAAACTCCTTCTGTCAACCGTGCTTCTCATACAACTAGCTCTTGTTGAGCAACTTTGAAATATAGTAGCGAGGACGTGTAATTGACTCTTGATCCAAATGAAAATCAAATTTGGTTACAATGAACCTTTTGTTGATTAATTCCAAGAATCAGAGTTGTAGAGTGAAACACTCATAAGTTGTGCCCGTTCAAACTCCTTCTGTCAACCGTGCTCCTCTTACAACTAGCTCTTGTTGAGCAATTTTGAAATATAGTAGCGAGGACGTGTAATTGACTCTTGATCCAAATGAAAATCAAATTTGGTTACAATGAACCTTTTGTTGATTAATTCCAAGAATCAGAGTTGTAGAGTGAAAAACTCATAAGCTGTGCCCGTTCAAACTACTTCTGTCAACCATGCTTCTCATACAACTAGCTCTTGTTTAGCAATTTTGAAACATAATAGAGAGGACGTATAATTGACTTTTGATCCAAATGAAGATTAAACTTGGTTACCATGAACCTGTTGTTGATTAATTCCAAGAATCAGAGTTGTAGAGTGAAACACTCATAAGTTGTGCCCGTTCAAACTCCTTCTGTCAACCGTGCTCCTCATACCACTAGCTCTTGTTGAGCAATTTTGAAATATAGTAGCGTGGACGTGTAATTGAATTTCGATCCAAATGAAAATTAAATTTGGTTACAATGAACCTTTTGTTGATTTATTCCAAGAATCAGAGTTGTAGAGTGAAACACTCATAAGTTGTGCCCGTTCAAACTCCTTCTGTCAACCGTGCTTCTCATACAACTAGCTCTTGTTGAGCAACTTTGAAATATAGTAGCGAGGACGTGTAATTGACTTTTGATCCAAATGAAGATAAAATTTGGTTGCAATGAACGTTTTGTTGAATTGTTACAAGAATCAAAATTGTAGAGTGAAAAACTAATAAGTTGTGCCCGTTCAAACTCCTGCTGTCAGCCGTGCTCCTTTTACAACTAGCTCTTGTTGAGCAATTTTGAAACATAGTAGAGTGGACGAGTAATTGACTTTTAATCCAAATGGAAACTAAATTCGGTTACAATGAACCTTTTGCTGATTTATTTCAAGAATCTGAGTTGTAGAGTGAAAAACTCATAAGTTGTGCCCGTTCAAACTACTTCTGTCAACCATGCTTCTCATACAACTAGCTCTTGTTGAGCAGTTTTGAAACATAGTAGAGAGGACGTGTAATTGACTTCTGATCCAAATGAAAAATTGGTCACCATGAACCTTTTTTTGATTAATTCCAAGAATCAGAGTTGTAGAGTGAAAAACTCATAAGTTGTGCCCGTTCAAACTCCTTCTGTCAACCGTGCTCCTCTTACAACTAGCTCTTGTTGAGCAATTTTGAAATATAGTAGAGTGGACGTGTAATTGACTTTCGATCCGAATAGACATTCAAATTGGTTACCATGAACCTTTTGTTGATTAGTTCCAAGAATCAGAGTTGTAGAGTGAAAAACTCATAAGTTGTGCCCGTTCAAACTACTTCTGTCAACCATGCTTCTCATACAACTAGCTCTTGTTGAGCAATTTTGAAACATAGTAGAGAGAACGTGTAATTGACTTTTGATACAAATAAAAATTAAATTTGGTTACCATGAACCTTTTGTTGATTAGTTCCAAGAATCAGAGTTGTAGAGTGAAAAACTCATAAGTTGTGCCCGTTCAAACTACTTCTGTCAACCATGCTTCTCATACAACTAGCTCTTGTTGAGCAGTTTTGAAACATAGTAGAGAGGACGTGTAATTGACTTCTGATCCAAATGAAAAATTGGTCACCATGAACCTTTTTTTGATTAATTTCAAGAATCAGAGTTGTAGAGTGAAAAACTCATAAGTTGTGCCCGTTCAAACTCCTTCTGTCAACCGTGCTCCTCTTACAACTAGCTCTTGTTGAGCAATTTTGAAATATAGTAGAGTGGACGTGTAATTGACTTTCGATCCGAATAGACATTCAAATTGGTTACCATGAACCTTTTGTTGATTAGTTCCAAGAATCAGAGTTGTAGAGTGAAAAACTCATAAGTTGTGCCCGTTCAAACTACTTCTGTCAACCATGCTTCTCATACAACTAGCTCTTGTTGAGCAATTTTGAAACATAGTAGAGAGAACGTGTAATTGACTTTTGATACAAATAAAAATTAAATTTGGTTACCATGAACCTTTTGTTGATTAGTTCCAAGAATCAGAGTTGTAGAGTGAAAAACTCATAAGTTGTGCCCGTTCAAACTCCTTCTGTCAACCGTGCTCCTCATACAACTAGCTCTTGCTGAGCAATTTTGAAACATAGTAGAGTGGACGTGTAATTGACTTTTGATCCGAATGAAAATTAAATTTGGTTACAATGAACCTTTTGCTGATTTATTCCAAGAATCAGAGTTGTAGAGTGAAAAACTCATAAGTTGTGCCCGTTCAAACTACTTCTGTCAACCATGCTTCTCATACAACTAGCTCTTGTTGAGCAATTTCGAAACATAGTAGAGTGGACGTGTGATTGACTTTTAATCCAGATGGAAATTAAAGTTGGTTACAATGAACCTTCTGTTGATTTATTCCAAGCATCAGAGTTGTAGAGTGAAAAACTCATAAGTTGTGCCCGTTCAAACTATTTCTGTCAACCATGCTTTTCATACAACTAGCTCTTGTTGAGCAATTTTGAAACATAGTAGAGAGGACGTGTAATTGACTTTTGATCCAAATAAAGATTAAATTTGGTTACAATGAACCTTTTGTTGATTTATTCCAAGAATCAGAGTTGTAGAGTGAAAAACTAATAAGTTGTGCCCGTTCAAACTACTTCTGTCAACCGTGCTCCTCATACAACTAGCTCTTGTTGAGCAATTTTAAAACATAGTAGAGTGGACATTTAATTGACTTTTGATCCATATGAAAGTCAAATTTGGTTACAATGAACCTTTTGTTGAATTTTTTTCAAGAATCAGAATCGTAGAGTGAAAAACTCATAAGTTGTGCCCGTTCAAACTCCTTCTGTCAACCGTGCTCCTCATACAACTAGCTCTTGTTGAGCAATTTTAAAACATAGTAGAGTGAACGTGTAATTGACTTTTGATCCAAATGGAAATTAAATTTGGTTACAATGAACCTTTTGTTGATTTATTCCAAGAATGAGAGTTGTAGAGTGAAAAACTCATAAGTTCGGCCCGTTCAAACTCTTTATGTCAACCGTGCTCCTCATACAACTAGCTCTTGTTGAGTAATTTTGAAACATAGTAGAGTGGACGTGTAATTGACTTTTGATCCAAATGGGAATTAAATTTGGTTAGAATGAACCTTTTGTTGATTTATTCCAAGAATCAGAGTTGTAGAGTGAAAAACTCATAAGTTGTGCCCGTTCAAACTCCTTCTGTCAACCGTGCTCCTCATACAACTAGCTCTTGCTGAGCAATTTTGAAACATAGTAGAGTGGACGTGTAATTGACTTTTGATCCGAATGAAAATTAAATTTGGTTACAATGAACCTTTTGCTGATTTATTCCAAGAATCAGAGTTGTAGAGTGAAAAACTCATAAGTTGTGCCCGTTCAAACTACTTCTGTCAACCATGCTTCTCATACAACTAGCTCTTGTTGAGCAATTTCGAAACATAGTAGAGTGGACGTGTAATTGACTTTTGATCCAAATGGAAATCAAATTTGGTTACAATGAACCTTTTGTTGATTTATTCCAAGAATGAGAGTTGTAGAGTGAAAAACTCATAAGTTCGGCCCGTTCAAACTCTTTATGTCAACCGTGCTCCTCATACAACTAGCTCTTGTTGAGTAATTTTGAAACATAGTAGAGTGGACGTGTAATTGACTTTTGATCCAAATGGGAATTAAATTTGGTTAGAATGAACCTTTTGTTGATTTATTCCAAGAATCAGAGTTGTAGAGTGAAAAACTCATAAGTTGTGCCCGTTCAAACTCCTTCTGTCAACCGTGCTCCTCATACAACTAGCTCTTGCTGAGCAATTTTGAAACATAGTAGAGTGGACGTGTAATTGACTTTTGATCCGAATGAAAATTAAATTTGTTACAATGAACCTTTTGCTGATTTATTCCAAGAATCAGAGTTGTAGAGTGAAAAACTCATAAGTTGTGCCCGTTCAAACTACTTCTGTCAACCATGCTTCTCATACAACTAGCTCTTGTTGAGCAATTTCGAAACATAGTAGAGTGGACGTGTGATTGACTTTTAATCCAAATGGAAATTAAAGTTGGTTACAATGAACCTTCTGTTGATTTATTCCAAGCATCAGAGTTGTAGAGTGAAAAACTCATAAGTTGTGCCCGTTCAAACTACTTCTGTCAACCGTGCTCCTCACTCAACTAGCTCTTGTTGAGCAATTTTGGAATATAGTAGCGAGGACGTGTAATTGACTTTTGATCCGAATGGACAATCAAATTGGTTACCATGAACCTTTTGTTGATTAATTCCAAGAATCAGAGTTGTAGAGTAAAAAACTCATAAGTTGTGCCCGTTCAAACTATTTCTGTCAACCATGCTTTTCATACAACTAGCTCTTGTTGAGCAATTTTGAAACATAGTAGAGAGGACGTGTAATTGACTTTTGATCCAAATAAAGATTAAATTTGGTTACAATGAACCTTTTGTTGATTTATTCCAAGAATCAGAGTTGTAGAGTGAAAAACTAATAAGTTGTGCCCGTTCAAACTACTTCTGTCAACCGTGCTCCTCATACAACTAGCTCTTGTTGAGCAATTTTAAAACATAGTAGAGTGGACATTTAATTGACTTTTGATCCATATGAAAGTCAAATTTGGTTACAATGAACCTTTTGTTGAATTTTTTTCAAGAATCAGAATCGTAGAGTGAAAAACTCATAAGTTGTGCCCGTTCAAACTCCTTCTGTCAACCGTGCTCCTCATACAACTAGCTCTTGTTGAGCAATTTTAAAACATAGTAGAGTGAACGTGTAATTGACTTTTGATCCAAATGGAAATTAAATTTGGTTACAATGAACCTTTTGTTGATTTATTCCAAGAATGAGAGTTGTAGAGTGAAAAACTCATAAGTTCGGCCCGTTCAAACTCTTTATGTCAACCATGCTTTTCATACAACTAGCTCTTGTTGAGCAATTTTGAAACATAGTAGAGAGGACGTGTAATTGACTTTTGATCCGAATGAAAATTAAATTTGGTTACAATGAACCTTTTGTTGATTTATTCCAAGAATCAGAGTTGTAGAGTGAAAAACTCATAAGTTGTGCCCGTTCAAACTCCTTCTGTCAACCGTGCTCCTCATACAACTAGCTCTTGCTGAGCAATTTTGAAACATAGTAGAGTGGACGTGTAATTGACTTTTGATCCGAATGAAAATTAAATTTGGTTACAATGAACCTTTTGCTGATTTATTCCAAGAATCAGAGTTGTAGAGTGAAAAACTCATAAGTTGTGCCCGTTCAAACTACTTCTGTCAACCATGCTTCTCATACAACTAGCTCTTGTTGAGCAATTTCGAAACATAGTAGAGTGGACGTGTGATTGACTTTTAATCCAAATGGAAATTAAAGTTGGTTACAATGAACCTTCTGTTGATTTATTCCAAGCATCAGAGTTGTAGAGTGAAAAACTCATAAGTTGTGCCCGTTCAAACTACTTCTGTCAACCGTGCTCCTCACTCAACTAGCTCTTGTTGAGCAATTTTGGAATATAGTAGCGAGGACGTGTAATTGACTTTTGATCCGAATGGACAATCAAATTGGTTACCATGAACCTTTTGTTGATTAATTCCAAGAATCAGAGTTGTAGAGTAAAAAACTCATAAGTTGTGCCCGTTCAAACTCCTTCTGTCAACCGTGCTCCTCATACAACTAGCTCTTGCTGAGCAATTTTGAAACATAGTAGAGTGGACGTGTAATTGACTTTTGATCCGAATGAAAATTAAATTTGGTTACAATGAACCTTTTGCTGATTTATTCCAAGAATCAGAGTTGTAGAGTGAAAAACTCATAAGTTGTGCCCGTTCAAACTACTTCTGTCAACCATGCTTCTCATACAACTAGCTCTTGTTGAGCAATTTCGAAACATAGTAGAGTGGACGTGTGATTGACTTTTAATCCAAATGGAAATTAAAGTTGGTTACAATGAACCTTCTGTTGATTTATTCCAAGCATCAGAGTTGTAGAGTGAAAAACTCATAAGTTGTGCCCGTTCAAACTACTTCTGTCAACCGTGCTCCTCACTCAACTAGCTCTTGTTGAGCAATTTTGGAATATAGTAGCGAGGACGTGTAATTGACTTTTGATCCGAATGGACAATCAAATTGGTTACCATGAACCTTTTGTTGATTAATTCCAAGAATCAGAGTTGTAGAGTAAAAAACTCATAAGTTGTGCCCGTTCAAACTCCTTCTGTCAACCGTGCTCCTCATACAACTAGCTCTTGCTGAGCAATTTTGAAACATAGTAGAGTGGACGTGTAATTGACTTTTGATCCGAATGAAAATTAAATTTGGTTACAATGAACCTTTTGCTGATTTATTCCAAGAATCAGAGTTGTAGAGTGAAAAACTCATAAGTTGTGCCCGTTCAAACTACTTCTGTCAACCATGCTTCTCATACAACTAGCTCTTGTTGAGCAATTTCGAAACATAGTAGAGTGGACGTGTGATTGACTTTTATCCAAATGGAAATTAAAGTTGGTTACAATGAACCTTCTGTTGATTTATTCCAAGCATCAGAGTTGTAGAGTGAAAAACTCATAAGTTGTGCCCGTTCAAACTACTTCTGTCAACCGTGCTCCTCACTCAACTAGCTCTTGTTGAGCAATTTTGGAATATAGTAGCGAGGACGTGTAATTGACTTTTGATCCGAATGGACAATCAAATTGGTTACCATGAACCTTTTGTTGATTAATTCCAAGAATCAGAGTTGTAGAGTAAAAAACTCATAAGTTGTGCCCGTTCAAACTCCTTCTGTCAACCGTGCTCCTCATACAACTAGCTCTTGCTGAGCAATTTTGAAACATAGTAGAGTGGACGTGTAATTGACTTTTGATCCGAATGAAAATTAATTTGGTTACAATGAACCTTTTGCTGATTTATTCCAAGAATCAGAGTTGTAGAGTGAAAAACTCATAAGTTGTGCCCGTTCAAACTACTTCTGTCAACCATGCTTCTCATACAACTAGCTCTTGTTGAGCAATTTCGAAACATAGTAGAGTGGACGTGTGATTGACTTTTAATCCAAATGGAAATTAAAGTTGGTTACAATGAACCTTCTGTTGATTTATTCCAAGCATCAGAGTTGTAGAGTGAAAAACTCATAAGTTGTGCCCGTTCAAACTACTTCTGTCAACCGTGCTCCTCACTCAACTAGCTCTTGTTGAGCAATTTTGGAATATAGTAGCGAGGACGTGTAATTGACTTTTGATCCGAATGGACAATCAAATTGGTTACCATGAACCTTTTGTTGATTAATTCCAAGAATCAGAGTTGTAGAGTAAAAAACTCATAAGTTGTGCCCGTTCAAACTCCTTCTGTCAACCGTGCTCCTCATACAACTAGCTCTTGCTGAGCAATTTTGAAACATAGTAGAGTGGACGTGTAATTGACTTTTGATCCGAATGAAAATTAAATTTGGTTACAATGAACCTTTTGCTGATTTATTCCAAGAATCAGAGTTGTAGAGTGAAAAACTCATAAGTTGTGCCCGTTCAAACTACTTCTGTCAACCATGCTTCTCATACAACTAGCTCTTGTTGAGCAATTTCGAAACATAGTAGAGTGGACGTGTGATTGACTTTTAATCCAAATGGAAATTAAAGTTGGTTACAATGAACCTTCTGTTGATTTATTCCAAGCATCAGAGTTGTAGAGTGAAAAACTCATAAGTTGTGCCCGTTCAAACTATTTCTGTCAACCATGCTTTTCATACAACTAGCTCTTGTTGAGCAATTTTGAAACATAGTAGAGAGGACGTGTAATTGACTTTTGATCCAAATAAAGATTAAATTTGGTTACAATGAACCTTTTGTTGATTTATTCCAAGAATCAGAGTTGTAGAGTGAAAAACTAATAAGTTGTGCCCGTTAAAACTATTTCTGTCAACCATGCTTCTCATACAACTAGCTCTTGTTGAGCAATTTTGAAACATAGTAGAGAGGACGTGTTATTGACTTTTGATCCAAATGAAAATTAAATTTGGTTACCATGAACCTTTTGTTGATTTATTCCAAGAATCAGAGTTGTAGAGTGAAAAACTCATAAGTTGTGCCCGTTCAAACTCCTGCTGTCAACCGTGCTCCTCATACAACTAGCTCTTGTTGAGCAATTTTAAAACATAGTAGAGTGGACGTTTAATTGACTTTTGATCCATATTAAAGTTAAATTTGGTTACAATGAACCTTTTGTTGAATTTTTTTCAAGAATCAGAATTGTAGAGTGAAAAACTCATAAGTTGTGCCCGTTCAAACTCCTTCTGTCAACCGTGCTCCTCATACAACTAGCTCTTGTTGAGCAATTTTAAAACATAGTAGAGTGAACGTGTAATTGACTTTTGATCCGAATGGAAATTAAATTTGGTTACAATGAACCTTTTGTTGATTTATTCCAAGAATGAGAGTTGTAGAGTGAAAAACTCATAAGTTGTGCCCGTTCAAACTACTTCTGTCAACCGTGCTCCTCATACAACTAGCTCTTGCTGAGCAATTTTGAAACATAGTAGAGTGGACGTGTAATTGACTTTTGATCCGAATAAAAATTAAATTTGGTTACAATAAACCTTTTGTTGAATTATTTCAAGAATCAGAATTGTAGAGTGGAAAACTCATAAGTTGTGCCCGTTCAAACTATTTATGTCAACCATGCTTCTCATACAACTAGCTCTTGTTGAGCAATTTCGAAACATAGTAGAGTGGACGTGTGATTGACTTTTAATCCAAATGGAAATTAAAGTTGGTTACAATGAACCTTCTGTTGATTTATTCCAAGCATCAGAGTTGTAGAGTGAAAAACTCATAAGTTGTGCCCGTTCAAACTATTTCTGTCAACCATGCTTTTCATACAACTAGCTCTTGTTGAGCAATTTTGAAACATAGTAGAGAGGACGTGTAATTGACTTTTGATCCAAATAAAGATTAAATTTGGTTACAATGAACCTTTTGTTGATTTATTCCAAGAATCAGAGTTGTAGAGTGAAAAACTAATAAGTTGTGCCCGTTAAAACTATTTCTGTCAACCATGCTTCTCATACAACTAGCTCTTGTTGAGCAATTTTGAAACATAGTAGAGAGGACGTGTTATTGACATTTCATCCAAATGAAAATTAAATTTGGTTACCATGAACCTTTTGTTGATTTATTCCAAGAATCAGAGTTGTAGAGTGAAAAACTCATAAGTTGTGCCCGTTCAAACTCCTGCTGTCAACCGTGCTCCTCATACAACTAGCTCTTGTTGAGCAATTTTAAAACATCGTAGAGTGGACGTTTAATTGACTTTTGATCCATATGAAAGTTAAATTTGGTTACAATGAACCTTTTGTTGAATTTTTTTCAAGAATCAGAATTGTAGAGTGAAAAACTCATAAGTTGTGCCCGTTCAAACTCCTTCTGTCAACCGTGCTCCTCATACAACTAGCTCTTGTTGAGCAATTTTAAAACATAGTAGAGTGAACGTGTAATTGACTTTTGATCCGAATGGAAATTACATTTGGTTACAATGAACCTTTTGTTGATTTATTCCAAGAATGAGAGTTGTAGAGTGAAAAACTCATAAGTTGTGCCCGTTCAAACTACTTCTGTCAACCATGCTTCTCATACAACTAGCTCTTGTTGAGCAATTTCGAAACATAGTAGAGTGGACGTGTGATTGACTTTTAATCCAAATGGAAATTAAAGTTGGTTACAATGAACCTTCTGTTGATTTATTCCAAGCATCAGAGTTGTAGAGTGAAAAACTCATAAGTTGTGCCCGTTCAAACTACTTCTGTCAACCGTGCTCCTCACTCAACTAGCTCTTGTTGAGCAATTTTGGAATATAGTAGCGAGGACGTGTAATTGACTTTTGATCCGAATAGACAATCAAATTGGTTACCATGAACCTTTTGTTGATTAATTCCAAGAATCAGAGTTGTAGAGTAAAAAACTCATAAGTTGTGCCCGTTCAAACTCCTTCTGTCAACCGTGCTCCTCATACAACTAGCTCTTGCTGAGCAATTTTGAAACATAGTAGAGTGGACGTGTAATTGACTTTTGATCCGAATGAAAATTAAATTTGGTTACAATGAACCTTTTGCTGATTTATTCCAAGAATCAGAGTTGTAGAGTGAAAAACTCATAAGTTGTGCCCGTTCAAACTCCTTCTGTCAACCGTGCTCCTCTTACAACTAGCTCTTGTTGAGCAATTTTGAAATATAGTAGAGTGGACGTGTAATTGACTTTTGATCCAAATGGGAATTTAATTTGGTTAGAATGAACCTTTTGTTGATTTATTCCAAGAATCAGAGTTGTAGAGTGAAAAACTCATAAGTTGTGCCCGTTCAAACTCCTTCTGTCAACCGTGCTCCTCATACAACTAGCTCTTGTTGAGCAATTTTAAAACATAGTAGAGTGAACGTGTAATTGACTTTTGATCCGAATGGAAATTACATTTGGTTACAATGAACCTTTTGTTGATTTATTCCAAGAATGAGAGTTGTAGAGTGAAAAACTCATAAGTTGTGCCCGTTCAAACTACTTCTGTCAACCATGCTTCTCATACAACTAGCTCTTGTTGAGCAATTTCGAAACATAGTAGAGTGGACGTGTGATTGACTTTTAATCCAAATGGAAATTAAAGTTGGTTACAATGAACCTTCTGTTGATTTATTCCAAGCATCAGAGTTGTAGAGTGAAAAACTCATAAGTTGTGCCCGTTCAAACTACTTCTGTCAACCGTGCTCCTCACTCAACTAGCTCTTGTTGAGCAATTTTGGAATATAGTAGCGAGGACGTGTAATTGACTTTTGATCCGAATAGACAATCAAATTGGTTACCATGAACCTTTTGTTGATTAATTCCAAGAATCAGAGTTGTAGAGTAAAAAACTCATAAGTTGTGCCCGTTCAAACTCCTTCTGTCAACCGTGCTCCTCATACAACTAGCTCTTGCTGAGCAATTTTGAAACATAGTAGAGTGGACGTGTAATTGACTTTTGATCCGAATGAAAATTAAATTTGGTTACAATGAACCTTTTGCTGATTTATTCCAAGAATCAGAGTTGTAGAGTGAAAAACTCATAAGTTGTGCCCGTTCAAACTACTTCTGTCAACCATGCTTCTCATACAACTAGCTCTTGTTGAGCAATTTCGAAACATAGTAGAGTGGACGTGTGATTGACTTTTAATCCAAATGGAAATTAAAGTTGGTTACAATGAACCTTCTGTTGATTTATTCCAAGCATCAGAGTTGTAGAGTGAAAAACTCATAAGTTGTGCCCGTTCAAACTATTTCTGTCAACCATGCTTTTCATACAACTAGCTCTTGTTGAGCAATTTTGAAACATAGTAGAGAGGACGTGTAATTGACTTTTGATCCGAATGAAAATTAAATTTGGTTACAATGAACCTTTTGTTGATTTATTCCAAGCATCAGAGTTGTAGAGTGAAAAACTCATAAGTTGTGCCCGTTCAAACTCCTTCTGTCAACCGTGCTCCTCATACAACTAGCTCTTGTTGAGCAATTTTAAAACATAGTAGAGTGAACGTGTAATTGACTTTTGATCCGAATGGAAATTAAATTTGGTTACAATGAACCTTTTGTTGATTTATTCCAAGAATGAGAGTTGTAGAGTGAAAAACTCATAAGTTGTGCCCGTTCAAACTCCTTCTGTCAACCGTGCTCCTCATACAACTAGCTCTTGTTGAGCAATTTTAAAACATAGTAGAGTGAACGTGTAATTGACTTTTGATCCGAATGGAAATTAAATTTGGTTACAATGAACCTTTTGTTGATTTATTCCAAGAATGAGAGTTGTAGAGTGAAAAACTCATAAGTTCGGCCCGTTCAAACTCTTATGTCAACCATGCTTTTCATACAACTAGCTCTTGTTGAGCAATTTTGAAACATAGTAGAGAGGACGTGTAATTGACTTTTGATCCAATAAAGATTAAATTTGGTTACAATGAACCTTTTGTTGATTTTATTCCAAGAATGAGAGTTGTAGAGTGAAAAACTCATAAGTTGTGCCCGTTCAAACTACTTCTGTCAACCATGCTTCTCATACAACTAGCTCTTGTTGAGCAATTTCGAAACATAGTAGAGTGGACGTGTGATTGACTTTTAATCCAAATGGAAATTAAAGTTGGTTACAATGAACCTTCTGTTGATTTATTCCAAGCATCAGAGTTGTAGAGTGAAAAACTCATAAGTTGTGCCGTTCAAACTCCTTCTGTCAACCGTGCTCCTCATACAACTAGCTCTGTTGAGCAATTTTAAACATAGTAGAGTGGACGTTTAATTGACTTTTGATCCATATGAAAGTTAAATTTGGTTACAATTAACCTTTTGTTGAATTTTTTTCAAGAATCAGAATTGTAGAGTGAAAAACTCATAAGTTGTGCCCGTTCAAACTCCTTCTGTCAACCGTGCTCCTCATACAACTAGCTCTTGTTGAGCAATTTTAAAACATAGTAGAGTGAACGTGTAATTGACTTTTGATCCGAATGGAAATTAAATTTGGTTACAATGAACCTTTTGTTGATTTATTCCAAGAATGAGAGTTGTAGAGTGAAAAACTCATAAGTTCGGCCCGTTCAAACTCTTTATGTCAACCGTGCTCCTCATACAACTAGCTCTTGTTGAGTAATTTTGAAACATAGTAGAGTGGACGTGTAATTGACTTTTGATCCAAATAAAGATTAAATTTGGTTACAATGAACCTTTTGTTGATTTATTCAAGAATCAGAGTTGTAGAGTGAAAAACTAATAAGTTGTGCCCGTTAAAACTATTTCTGTCAACGTGCTCCTCTTACAACTAGCTCTTGTTGAGCAATTTTGAATATAGTAGCGAGGACGTGTAATTGACTCTTGATCCAAATGAAAATCAAAATTGGTCACCATGAACCTTTTGCTGATTCATTCAAGAATCTGAGTTGTAGAGTGAAAAACTAATATGTTGTGCCGTTCAACTATTTCTGTCAACCATGCTTCTCATACAACTAGCTCTTGTTGAGCAATTTTGAACATAGTAGAGAGGACGTGTTATTGACTTTTGATCCAAATGAAAATTAAATTTGGTTACCATGAACCTTTTGTTGATTTATTCAAGAATCAGAGTTGTAGAGTGAAAAACTCATAAGTTGTGCCCGTTCAAACTCCTGCTGTCAACCGTGCTCCTCATACAACTAGCTCTTGTTGAGCAATTTTAAAACATAGTAGAGTGGACGTTTAATTGACTTTTGATCCATATGAAAGTCAAATTTGGTTACAATGAACCTTTTGTTGAATTTTTTTCAAGAATCAGAATCGTAGAGTGAAAAACTCATAGTTGTGCCCGTTCAAACTCCTTCTGTCAACCGTGCTCCTCATACAACTAGCTCTTGTTGAGCAATTTTAAAACCTAGTAGAGTGAACGTGTAATTGACTTTTGATCCAAATGGAAATTAAACTTGGTTACAATGAACCTTTTGTTGATTTATTCCAAGAATGAGAGTTGTAGAGTGAAAAACTCATAAGTTCGGCCCGTTCAAACTCTTTATGTCAACCGTGCTCCTCATACAACTAGCTCTTGTTGAGTAATTTTGAAACATAGTAGAGTGGACGTGTAATTGACTTTTGATCCAAATGGGAATTAAATTTGGTTAGAATGAACCTTTTGTTGATTTATTCCAAGAATCAGAGTTGTAGAGTGAAAAACTCATAAGTTGTGCCGTTCAAACTCCTTCTGTCAACCGTGCTCCTCATACAACTAGCTCTTGCTGAGCAATTTTGAAACATAGTAGAGTGGACGTGTAATTGACTTTTGATCCGAATGAGAATTAAATTTGGTTACAATGAACCTTTTGCTGATTTATTCCAAGAATCAGAGTTGTAGAGTGAAAAACTCATAAGTTGTGCCCGTTCAAACTACTTCTGTCAACCATGCTTCTCATACAACTAGCTCTTGTTGAGCAATTTCGAAACATAGTAGAGTGGACGTGTAATTGACTTTTGATCCAAATGGAATCAAATTTGGTTACAATGAACCTTTTGTTGATTTATTCCAAGAATGAAAGTTGTAGAGTGAAAAACTCATAAGTTCGGCCGTTCAAACTCTTTATGTCAACCGTGCTCCTCATACAACTAGCTCTTGTTGAGTAATTTGAAACATAGTAGAGTGGACGTGTAATTGACTTTTGATCCAAATGGGAATTAAATTTGGTTAGAATGAACCTTTTTGTTGATTTATTCCAAGAATCAGTGTTGTAGAGTGAAAACTCATAAGTTGTGCCCGTTCAAACTCCTTCTGTCAACCGTGCTCCTCATACAACTAGCTCTTGCTGAGCAATTTTGAAACATAGTAGAGTGGACGTGTAATTGACTTTTGATCCGAATGAAATTAGAATGAAAATTAAATTTGGTTACAATGAACCTTTTGCTGATTTATTCCAAGAATCAGAGTTGTAGAGTGAAAAACTCATTAGTTGTGCCCGTTCAAACTATTTCTGTCAACCATGCTTTTCATACAACTAGCTCTTGTTGAGCAATTTTGAAACATAGTAGAGAGGACGTGTAATTGACTTTTGATCCAAATAAAGATTAAATTTGGTTACAATGAACCTTTTGTTGATTTATTCCAAGAATCAGAGTTGTAGAGTGAAAAACTAATAAGTTGTGCCCGTTAAAACTATTTCTGTCAACCATGCTTCTCATACAACTAGCTCTTGTTGAGCAATTTTGAAACATAGTAGAGAGGACGTGTTATTGACTTTTGATCCAAATGAAAATTAAATTTGGTTACCATGAACCTTTTGTTGATTTATTCCAAGAATCAGAGTTGTAGAGTGAAAAAACTCATAAGTTGTGCCCGTTCAAACTCCTGCTGTCAACCGTGCTCCTCATACAACTAGCTCTTGTTGAGCAATTTTAAAACATAGTAGAGTGGACGTTTAATTGACTTTTGATCCATATGAAAGTTAAATTTGGTTACAATGAACCTTTTGTTGAATTTTTTTTCAAGAATCAGAATTGTAGAGTGAAAAACTCATAAGTTGTGCCCGTTCAAACTCCTTCTGTCAACCGTGCTCCTCATACAACTAGCTCTTGTTGAGCAATTTTAAAACATAGTAGAGTGAACGTGTAATTGACTTTTGATCCAAATGGAAATTAAATTTGGTTACAATGAACCTTTTGTTGATTTATTCCAAGAATGAGAGTTGTAGAGTGAAAAACTCATAAGTTCGGCCCGTTCAAACTCTTTATGTCAACCGTGCTCCTCATACAACTAGCTCTTGTTGAGTAATTTTGAAACATAGTAGAGTGGACGTGTAATTGACTTTTGATCCAAATGGGAATTTAATTTGGTTAGAATGAACCTTTGTTGATTTATTCCAAGAATCAGAGTTGTAGAGTGAAAAACTCATAAGTTGTGCCCGTTCAAACTATTTCTGTCAACCATGCTTTTCATACAACTAGCTCTTGTTGAGCAATTTTGAAACATAGTAGAGAGGACGTGTAATTGACTTTTGATCCAAATAAAGATTACATTTGGTTACAATAAACCTTCTTGTTGATTTATTCCAGGAATCAGAGTTGTGGAGTTAAAAACTAATAAGTTGTGCCCGTTCAAACTCTTTCTGTCAACCGTGCTCCTCTTACAACTAGCTCTTGTTGAGCAATTTTGAAATATAGTAGCGAGGACGTGTAATTGACTCTTGATCCAAATGAAATCAAAATTGGTCATTATGAACCTTTTGCTGATTTATTTCAAGAATCTGAGTTGTAGAGTGAAAAACTAATAAGTTGTGCCCGTTCAAACTATTTCTGTCAACCATGCTTCTCATACAACTAGCTCTTGTTGAGCAATTTTGAAACATAGTAGAGAGGACGTGTTATTGACTTTTGATCCAAATGAAAATTAAATTTGGTTACCATGAACCTTTTGTTGATTTATTCCAAGAATCAGAGTTGTAGAGTGAAAAACTCATAAGTTGTGCCCGTTCAAACTCCTGCTGTCAACCGTTGCTCCTCATACAACTAGCTCTTGTTGAGCAATTTTAAAACATAGTAGAGTGGACGTTTAATTGACTTTTGATCTATATGAAAGTCAAATTTGGTTACAATGAACCTTTGTTGAATTTTTTCAAGAATCAGAATCGTAGAGTGAAAAACTCATAAGTTGTGCCCGTTCAAACTCCTTCTGTCAACCCGTGCTCCTCATACAACTAGCTCTTGTTGAGCAATTTTAAAACATAGTAGAGTGAACGTGTAATTGACTTTTGATCCAAATGGAAATTAAACTTGGTTACAATGAACCTTTTGTTGATTTATTCCAAGAATGAGAGTTGTAGAGTGAAAAACTCATAAGTTCGGCCCGTTCAAACTCTTTATGTCAACCGTGCTCCTCATACAACTAGCTCTTGTTGAGTAATTTTGAAACATAGTAGAGTGGACGTGTAATTGACTTTTGATCCAAATGGGAATTAAATTTGGTTAGAATGAACCTTTTGTTGATTTATTCCAAGAATCAGAGTTGTAGAGTGAAAAACTCATAAGTTGTGCCCGTTCAAACTCCTTCTGTCAACCGTGCTCCTCATACAACTAGCTCTTGCTGAGCAATTTTG
Source organism: Litoditis marina (assembly GCA_964036275.1). Lineage (NCBI taxonomy): Eukaryota > Metazoa > Nematoda > Chromadorea > Rhabditida > Rhabditidae > Litoditis > Litoditis marina. The sequence continues at coordinate 243,405 of CAXIWQ010000128.1, forward strand.
AAACATAGTAGAGTGGACGTGTAATTGACTTTTGATCCGAATGAGAATTAAATTTGGTTACAATGAACCTTTTGCTGATTTATTCCAAGAATCAGAGTTGTAGAGTGAAAAACTCATAAGTTGTGCCCGTTCAAACTACTTCTGTCAACCATGCTTCTCATACAACTAGCTCTTGTTGAGCAATTTCGAAACATAGTAGAGTGGACGTGTAATTGACTTTTGATCCAAATAAAGATTACATTTGGTTACAATAAACCTTCTTGTTGATTTATTCCAGGAATCAGAGTTGTGGAGTTAAACACTAATAAGTTGTGCCCGTTCAAACTCTTTCTGTCAACCGTGCTCCTCTTACAACTAGCTCTTGTTGAGCAATTTTGAAATATAGTAGCGAGGACGTGTAATTGACTCTTGATCCAAATGAAAATCAAAATTGGTCACCATGAACCTTTTGCTGATTTATTTCAAGAATCTGAGTTGTAGAGTGAAAAACTAATAAGTTGTGCCCGTTCAAACTATTTCTGTCAACCATGCTTCTCATACAACTAGCTCTTGTTGAGCAATTTTGAAACATAGTAGAGAGGACGTGTTATTGACTTTTGATCCAAATGAAAATTAAATTTGGTTACCATGAACCTTTTGTTGATTTATTCCAAGAATCAGAGTTGTAGAGTGAAAAACTCATAAGTTGTGCCCGTTCAAACTCCTGCTGTCAACCGTGCTCCTCATACAACTAGCTCTTGTTGAGCAATTTTAAAACATAGTAGAGTGGACGTTTAATTGACTTTTGATCCATATGAAAGTCAAATTTGGTTACAATGAACCTTTTGTTGAATTTTTTTCAAGAATCAGAATCGTAGAGTGAAAAACTCATAAGTTGTGCCCGTTCAAACTCCTTCTGTCAACCGTGCTCCTCATACAACTAGCTCTTGTTGAGCAATTTTAAAACATAGTAGAGTGAACGTGTAATTGACTTTTGATCCAAATGGAAATTAAACTTGGTTACAATGAACCTTTTGTTGATTTATTCCAAGAATGAGAGTTGTAGAGTGAAAAACTCATAAGTTCGGCCCGTTCAAACTCTTTATGTCAACCGTGCTCCTCATACAACTAGCTCTTGTTGAGTAATTTTGAAACATAGTAGAGTGGACGTGTAATTGACTTTTGATCCAAATGGGAATTAAATTTGGTTAGAATGAACCTTTTGTTGATTTATTCCAAGAATCAGAGTTGTAGAGTGAAAAACTCATAAGTTGTGCCCGTTCAAACTCCTTCTGTCAACCGTGCTCCTCATACAACTAGCTCTTGCTGAGCAATTTTGAAACATAGTAGAGTGGACGTGTAATTGACTTTTGATCCGAATGAGAATTAAATTTGGTTACAATGAACCTTTTGCTGATTTATTCCAAGAATCAGAGTTGTAGAGTGAAAAACTCATAAGTTGTGCCCGTTCAAACTACTTCTGTCAACCATGCTTCTCATACAACTAGCTCTTGTTGAGCAATTTCGAAACATAGTAGAGTGGACGTGTAATTGACTTTTGATCCAAATGGAAATCAAATTTGGTTACAATGAACCTTTTGTTGATTTATTCCAAGAATGAGAGTTGTAGAGTGAAAAACTCATAAGTTCGGCCCGTTCAAACTCTTTATGTCAACCGTGCTCCTCATACAACTAGCTCTTGTTGAGTAATTTTGAAACATAGTAGAGTGGACGTGTAATTGACTTTTGATCCAAATGGGAATTAAATTTGGTTAGAATGAACCTTTTGTTGATTTATTCCAAGAATCAGAGTTGTAGAGTGAAAAACTCATAAGTTGTGCCCGTTCAAACTCCTTCTGTCAACCGTGCTCCTCATACAACTAGCTCTTGCTGAGCAATTTTGAAACATAGTAGAGTGGACGTGTAATTGACTTTTGATCCGAATGAAAATTAAATTTGGTTACAATGAACCTTTTGCTGATTTATTCCAAGAATCAGAGTTGTAGAGTGAAAAACTCATTAGTTGTGCCCGTTCAAACTATTTCTGTCAACCATGCTTTTCATACAACTAGCTCTTGTTGAGCAATTTTGAAACATAGTAGAGAGGACGTGTAATTGACTTTTGATCCAAATGGGAATTAAATTTGGTTAGAATGAACCTTTTGTTGATTTATTCCAAGAATCAGAGTTGTAGAGTGAAAAACTCATAAGTTGTGCCCGTTCAAACTCCTTCTGTCAACCGTGCTCCTCATACAACTAGCTCTTGTTGAGCAATTTCGAAACATAGTAGAGTGGACGTGTAATTGACTTTTGATCCAAATGGAAATCAAATTTGGTTACAATGAACCTTTTGTTGATTTATTCCAAGAATGAGAGTTGTAGAGTGAAAAACTCATAAGTTCGGCCCGTTCAAACTCTTTATGTCAACCGTGCTCCTCATACAACTAGCTCTTGTTGAGTAATTTTGAAACATAGTAGAGTGGACGTGTAATTGACTTTTGATCCAAATGGGAATTAAATTTGGTTAGAATGAACCTTTTGTTGATTTATTCCAAGAATCAGAGTTGTAGAGTGAAAAACTCATAAGTTGTGCCCGTTCAAACTCCTTCTGTCAACCGTGCTCCTCATACAACTAGCTCTTGCTGAGCAATTTTGAAACATAGTAGAGTGGACGTGTAATTGACTTTTGATCCGAATGAAAATTAAATTTGGTTACAATGAACCTTTTGCTGATTTATTCCAAGAATCAGAGTTGTAGAGTGAAAAACTCATTAGTTGTGCCCGTTCAAACTATTTCTGTCAACCATGCTTTTCATACAACTAGCTCTTGTTGAGCAATTTTGAAACATAGTAGAGAGGACGTGTAATTGACTTTTGATCCAAATGGGAATTAAATTTGGTTAGAATGAACCTTTTGTTGATTTATTCCAAGAATCAGAGTTGTAGAGTGAAAAACTCATAAGTTGTGCCCGTTCAAACTCCTTCTGTCAACCGTGCTCCTCATACAACTAGCTCTTGCTGAGCAATTTTGAAACATAGTAGAGTGGACGTGTAATTGACTTTTGATCCGAATGAGAATTAAATTTGGTTACAATGAACCTTTTGCTGATTTATTCCAAGAATCAGAGTTGTAGAGTGAAAAACTCATAAGTTGTGCCCGTTCAAACTACTTCTGTCAACCATGCTTCTCATACAACTAGCTCTTGTTGAGCAATTTCGAAACATAGTAGAGTGGACGTGTAATTGACTTTTGATCCAAATGGAAATCAAATTTGGTTACAATGAACCTTTTGTTGATTTATTCCAAGAATGAGAGTTGTAGAGTGAAAAACTCATAAGTTCGGCCCGTTCAAACTCTTTATGTCAACCGTGCTCCTCATACAACTAGCTCTTGTTGAGTAATTTTGAAACATAGTAGAGTGGACGTGTAATTGACTTTTGATCCAAATGGGAATTAAATTTGGTTAGAATGAACCTTTTGTTGATTTATTCCAAGAATCAGAGTTGTAGAGTGAAAAACTCATAAGTTGTGCCCGTTCAAACTCCTTCTGTCAACCGTGCTCCTCATACAACTAGCTCTTGCTGAGCAATTTTGAAACATAGTAGAGTGGACGTGTAATTGACTTTTGATCCGAATGAAAATTAAATTTGGTTACAATGAACCTTTTGCTGATTTATTCCAAGAATCAGAGTTGTAGAGTGAAAAACTCATTAGTTGTGCCCGTTCAAACTATTTCTGTCAACCATGCTTTTCATACAACTAGCTCTTGTTGAGCAATTTTGAAACATAGTAGAGAGGACGTGTAATTGACTTTTGATCCAAATGGGAATTAAATTTGGTTAGAATGAACCTTTTGTTGATTTATTCCAAGAATCAGAGTTGTAGAGTGAAAAACTCATAAGTTGTGCCCGTTCAAACTCCTTCTGTCAACCGTGCTCCTCATACAACTAGCTCTTGCTGAGCAATTTTGAAACATAGTAGAGTGGACGTGTAATTGACTTTTGATCCGAATGAAAATTAAATTTGGTTACAATGAACCTTTTGCTGATTTATTCCAAGAATCAGAGTTGTAGAGTGAAAAACTCATTAGTTGTGCCCGTTCAAACTATTTCTGTCAACCATGCTTTTCATACAACTAGCTCTTGTTGAGCAATTTTGAAACATAGTAGAGTGGACGTGTAATTGACTCTTGATCCAAATGAAAATCAAATTTGGTTACAATGAACCTTTTGTTGATTAATTCCAAGAATCAGAGTTGAAGAGTGAAAAACTCATAAGTTCGGCCCGTTCAAACTCTTTATGTCAACCGTGCTCCTCATACAACTAGCTCTTGTTGAGTAATTTTGAAACATAGTAGAGTGGACGTGTAATTGACTTTTGATCCAAATGGGAATTAAATTTGGTTAGAATGAACCTTTTGTTGATTTATTTCAAGAATCAGAGTTGTAGAGTGAAAAACTCATAAGTTCGGCCCGTTCAAACTCTTTATGTCAACCGTGCTCCTCATACAACTAGCTCTTGTTGAGTAATTTTGAAACATAGTAGAGTGGACGTGTAATTGACTTTTGATCCAAATGGGAATTAAATTTGGTTAGAATGAACCTTTTGTTGATTTATTCCAAGAATCAGAGTTGTAGAGTGAAAAACTCATAAGTTGTGCCCGTTCAAACTCCTTCTGTCAACCGTGCTCCTCATACAACTAGCTCTTGCTGAGCAATTTTGAAACATAGTAGAGTGGACGTGTAATTGACTTTTGATCCGAATGAAAATTAAATTTGGTTACAATGAACCTTTTGCTGATTTATTCCAAGAATCAGAGTTGTAGAGTGAAAAACTCATTAGTTGTGCCCGTTCAAACTATTTCTGTCAACCATGCTTCTCATACAACTAGCTCTTGTTTAGCAATTTTGAAACATAATAGAGAGGACGTATAATTGACTTTTGATCCAAATGAAGATTAAATTTGGTTACCATGAACCTTTTGTTGATTTATTCCAAGAATCAGAGTTGTAGAGTGAAAAACTCATAAGTTGTGCCCGTTCAAACTCCTGCTGTCAGCCGTGCTCCTCATACAACTAGCTCTTGTTGAGCAATTTTAAAACATAGTAGAGTGGACGTTTAATTGACTTTTGATCCATATGAAAGTCAAATTTGGTTACAATGAACCTTTTGTTGAATTTTTTTCAAGAATCAGAATCGTAGAGTGAAAAACTCATAAGTTGTGCCCGTTCAAACTCCTTCTGTCAACCGTGCTCCTCATACAACTAGCTCTTGTTGAGCAATTTTAAAACATAGTAGAGTGAACGTGTAATTGACTTTTGATTCAAATGGAAATTAAACTTGGTTACAATGAACCTTTTGTTGATTTATTCCAAGAATGAGAGTTGTAGAGTGAAAAACTCATAAGTTCGGCCCGTTCAAACTCTTTATGTCAACCGTGCTCCTCATACAACTAGCTCTTGTTGAGTAATTTTGAAACATAGTAGAGTGGACGTGTAATTGACTTTTGATCCAAATGGGAATTAAATTTGGTTAGAATGAACCTTTTGTTGATTTATTCCAAGAATCAGAGTTGTAGAGTGAAAAACTCATAAGTTGTGCCCGTTCAAACTCCTTCTGTCAACCGTGCTCCTCATACAACTAGCTCTTGCTGAGCAATTTTGAAACATAGTAGAGTGGACGTGTAATTGACTTTTGATCCGAATGAGAATTAAATTTGGTTACAATGAACCTTTTGCTGATTTATTCCAAGAATCAGAGTTGTAGAGTGAAAAACTCATAAGTTGTGCCCGTTCAAACTACTTCTGTCAACCATGCTTCTCATACAACTAGCTCTTGTTTAGCAATCTTGAAACATAATAGAGAGGACGTATAATTGACTTTTGATCCAAATGAAGATTAAATTTGGTTACCATGAACCTTTTGTTGATTTATTCCAAGAATCAGAGTTGTAGAGTGAAAAACTCATAAGTTGTGCCCGTTCAAACTCCTGCTGTCAACCGTGCTCCTCATACAACTAGCTCTTGTTGAGCAATTTTAAAACATAGTAGAGTGGACGTTTAATTGACTTTTGATCCATATGAAAGTCAAATTTGGTTACAATGAACCTTTTGTTGAATTTTTTCAAGAATCAGAATCGTAGAGTGAAAAACTCATAAGTTGTGCCCGTTCAAACTCCTTCTGTCAACCGTGCTCCTCATACAACTAGCTCTTGTTGAGCAATTTTAAAACATAGTAGAGTGAACGTGTAATTGACTTTTGATTCAAATGGAAATTAAACTTGGTTACAATGAACCTTTTGTTGATTTATTCCAAGAATGAGAGTTGTAGAGTGAAAAACTCATAAGTTCGGCCCGTTCAAACTCTTTATGTCAACCGTGCTCCTCATACAACTAGCTCTTGTTGAGTAATTTTGAAACATAGTAGAGTGGACGTGTAATTGACTTTTGATCCAAATGGGAATTAAATTTGGTTAGAATGAACCTTTTGTTGATTTATTCCAAGAATCAGAGTTGTAGAGTGAAAAACTCATAAGTTGTGCCCGTTCAAACTCCTTCTGTCAACCGTGCTCCTCATACAACTAGCTCTTGCTGAGCAATTTTGAAACATAGTAGAGTGGACGTGTAATTGACTTTTGATCCGAATGAGAATTAAGTTTGGTTACAATGAACCTTTTGCTGATTTATTCCAAGAATCAGAGTTGTAGAGTGAAAAACTCATAAGTTGTGCCCGTTCAAACTACTTCTGTCAACCATGCTTCTCATACAACTAGCTCTTGTTGAGCAATTTCGAAACATAGTAGAGTGGACGTGTAATTGACTTTTGATCCAAATGGAAATCAAATTTGGTTACAATGAACCTTTTGTTGATTTATTCCGAGAATGAGAGTTGTAGAGTGAAAAACTCATAAGTTCGGCCCGTTCAAACTCTTTATGTCAACCGTGCTCCTCATACAACTAGCTCTTGTTGAGTAATTTTGAAACATAGTAGAGTGGACGTGTAATTGACTTTTGATCCAAATGGGAATTAAATTTGGTTAGAATGAACCTTTTGTTGATTTATTCCAAGAATCAGAGTTGTAGAGTGAAAAACTCATAAGTTGTGCCCGTTCAAACTCCTTCTGTCAACCGTGCTCCTCATACAACTAGCTCTTGCTGAGCAATTTTGAAACATAGTAGAGTGGACGTGTAATTGACTTTTGATCCGAATGAAAATTAAATTTGGTTACAATGAACCTTTTGCTGATTTATTCCAAGAATCAGAGTTGTAGAGTGAAAAACTCATTAGTTGTGCCCGTTCAAACTATTTCTGTCAACCATGCTTTTCATACAACTAGCTCTTGTTGAGCAATTTTGAAACATAGTAGAGAGGACGTGTAATTGACTCTTGATCCAAATGAAAATCAAATTCGGTTACAATGAACCTTTTGTTGATTAATTCCAAGAATCAGAGTTGAAGAGTGAAAAACTCATAAGTTCGGCCCGTTCAAACTCTTTATGTCAACCGTGCTCCTCATACAACTAGCTCTTGTTGAGTAATTTTGAAACATAGTAGAGTGGACGTGTAATTGACTTTTGATCCAAATGGGAATTAAATTTGGTTAGAATGAACCTTTTGCTGATTTATTCCAAGAATCAGAGTTGTAGAGTGAAAAACTCATAAGTTGTGCCCGTTCAAACTCCTGCTGTCAGCCGTGCTCCTCATACAACTAGCTCTTGTTGAGCAATTTTAAAACATAGTAGAGTGGACGTTTAATTGACTTTTGATCCATATGAAAGTCAAATTTGGTTACAATGAACCTTTTGTTGAATTTTTTTCAAGAATCAGAATCGTAGAGTGAAAAACTCATAAGTTGTGCCCGTTCAAACTCCTTCTGTCAACCGTGCTCCTCATACAACTAGCTCTTGTTGAGCAATTTTAAAACATAGTAGAGTGAACGTGTAATTGACTTTTGATTCAAATGGAAATTAAACTTGGTTACAATGAACCTTTTGTTGATTTATTCCAAGAATGAGAGTTGTAGAGTGAAAAACTCATAAGTTCGGCCCGTTCAAACTCTTTATGTCAACCGTGCTCCTCATACAACTAGCTCTTGTTGAGTAATTTTGAAACATAGTAGAGTGGACGTGTAATTGACTTTTGATCCAAATGGGAATTAAATTTGGTTAGAATGAACCTTTTGTTGATTTATTCCAAGAATCAGAGTTGTAGAGTGAAAAACTCATAAGTTGTGCCCGTTCAAACTCCTTCTGTCAACCGTGCTCCTCATACAACTAGCTCTTGCTGAGCAATTTTGAAACATAGTAGAGTGGACGTGTAATTGACTTTTGATCCGAATGAGAATTAAATTTGGTTACAATGAACCTTTTGCTGATTTATTCCAAGAATCAGAGTTGTAGAGTGAAAAACTCATAAGTTGTGCCCGTTCAAACTACTTCTGTCAACCATGCTTCTCATACAACTAGCTCTTGTTTAGCAATCTTGAAACATAATAGAGAGGACGTATAATTGACTTTTGATCCAAATGAAGATTAAATTTGGTTACCATGAACCTTTTGTTGATTTATTCCAAGAATCAGAGTTGTAGAGTGAAAAACTCATAAGTTGTGCCCGTTCAAACTCCTGCTGTCAACCGTGCTCCTCATACAACTAGCTCTTGTTGAGCAATTTTAAAACATAGTAGAGTGGACGTTTAATTGACTTTTGATCCATATGAAAGTCAAATTTGGTTACAATGAACCTTTTGTTGAATTTTTTTCAAGAATCAGAATCGTAGAGTGAAAAACTCATAAGTTGTGCCCGTTCAAACTCCTTCTGTCAACCGTGCTCCTCATACAACTAGCTCTTGTTGAGCAATTTTAAAACATAGTAGAGTGAACGTGTAATTGACTTTTGATTCAAATGGAAATTAAACTTGGTTACAATGAACCTTTTGTTGATTTATTCCAAGAATGAGAGTTGTAGAGTGAAAAACTCATAAGTTCGGCCCGTTCAAACTCTTTATGTCAACCGTGCTCCTCATACAACTAGCTCTTGTTGAGTAATTTTGAAACATAGTAGAGTGGACGTGTAATTGACTTTTGATCCAAATGGGAATTAAATTTGGTTAGAATGAACCTTTTGTTGATTTATTCCAAGAATCAGAGTTGTAGAGTGAAAAACTCATAAGTTGTGCCCGTTCAAACTCCTTCTGTCAACCGTGCTCCTCATACAACTAGCTCTTGCTGAGCAATTTTGAAACATAGTAGAGTGGACGTGTAATTGACTTTTGATCCGAATGAGAATTAAGTTTGGTTACAATGAACCTTTTGCTGATTTATTCCAAGAATCAGAGTTGTAGAGTGAAAAACTCATAAGTTGTGCCCGTTCAAACTACTTCTGTCAACCATGCTTCTCATACAACTAGCTCTTGTTGAGCAATTTCGAAACATAGTAGAGTGGACGTGTAATTGACTTTTGATCCAAATGGAAATCAAATTTGGTTACAATGAACCTTTTGTTGATTTATTCCGAGAATGAGAGTTGTAGAGTGAAAAACTCATAAGTTCGGCCCGTTCAAACTCTTTATGTCAACCGTGCTCCTCATACAACTAGCTCTTGTTGAGTAATTTTGAAACATAGTAGAGTGGACGTGTAATTGACTTTTGATCCAAATGGGAATTAAATTTGGTTAGAATGAACCTTTTGTTGATTTATTCCAAGAATCAGAGTTGTAGAGTGAAAAACTCATAAGTTGTGCCCGTTCAAACTCCTTCTGTCAACCGTGCTCCTCATACAACTAGCTCTTGCTGAGCAATTTTGAAACATAGTAGAGTGGACGTGTAATTGACTTTTGATCCGAATGAAAATTAAATTTGGTTACAATGAACCTTTTGCTGATTTATTCCAAGAATCAGAGTTGTAGAGTGAAAAACTCATTAGTTGTGCCCGTTCAAACTATTTCTGTCAACCATGCTTTTCATACAACTAGCTCTTGTTGAGCAATTTTGAAACATAGTAGAGAGGACGTGTAATTGACTCTTGATCCAAATGAAAATCAAATTCGGTTACAATGAACCTTTTGTTGATTAATTCCAAGAATCAGAGTTGAAGAGTGAAAAACTCATAAGTTCGGCCCGTTCAAACTCTTTATGTCAACCGTGCTCCTCATACAACTAGCTCTTGTTGAGTAATTTTGAAACATAGTAGAGTGGACGTGTAATTGACTTTTGATCCAAATGGGAATTAAATTTGGTTAGAATGAACCTTTTGTTGATTTATTCCAAGAATCAGAGTTGTAGAGTGAAAAACTCATAAGTTCGGCCCGTTCAAACTCTTTATGTCAACCGTGCTCCTCATACAACTAGCTCTTGTTGAGTAATTTTGAAACATAGTAGAGTGGACGTGTAATTGACTTTTGATCCAAATGGGAATTAAATTTGGTTAGAATGAACCTTTTGTTGATTTATTCCAAGAATCAGAGTTGTAGAGTGAAAAACTCATAAGTTGTGCCCGTTCAAACTCCTTCTGTCAACCGTGCTCCTCATACAACTAGCTCTTGCTGAGCAATTTTGAAACATAGTAGAGTGGACGTGTAATTGACTTTTGATCCGAATGAAAATTAAATTTGGTTACAATGAACCTTTTGCTGATTTATTCCAAGAATCAGAGTTGTAGAGTGAAAAACTCATTAGTTGTGCCCGTTCAAACTATTTCTGTCAACCATGCTTCTCATACAACTAGCTCTTGTTTAGCAATTTTGAAACATAATAGAGAGGACGTATAATTGACTTTTGATCCAAATGAAGATTAAATTTGGTCACCATGAACCTGTTGTTGATTAATTCCAAGAATCAGAGTTGTAGGGTGAAAAACTCATGAGCTGTGCCCGTTCAAACTCCTTCTGTCAACCGTGCTCCTCATACAACTAGCTCTTGTTGAGCAATTTTGAAATATAGTAGCGAGGACGTGTAATTGACTTTTGATCCGAATAGACATTTAAATTGGTTACCATGAACCTTTTGTTGATTAATTCCAAGAATCAGAGTTGTAGAGTGAAAAACTCATAAGTTGTGCCCGTTCAAACTATTTCTGTCAACCATGCTCCTCATACAACTAGCTCTTGTTGAGCAATTTTGAAATATAGTAGCGAGGACGTGTAATTGACTTTTGATCCGAATAGACATTTAAATTGGTTACCATGAACCTTTTGTTGATTAATTCCAAGAATCAGAGTTGTAGAGTGAAAAACTCATTAGTTGTGCCCGTTCAAACTATTTCTGTCAACCATGCTTCTCATACAACTAGCTCTTGTTGAGTAATTTTGAAACATAGTAGAGTGGACGTGTAATTGACTTTTGATCCAAATGGGAATTAAATTTGGTTAGAATGAACCTTTTGTTGATTTATTCCAAGAATCAGAGTTGTAGAGTGAAAAACTCATAAGTTGTGCCCGTTCAAACTCCTTCTGTCAACCGTGCTCCTCATACAACTAGCTCTTGCTGAGCAATTTTGAAACATAGTAGAGTGGACGTGTAATTGACTTTTGATCCGAATGAAAATTAAATTTGATTACAATGAACCTTTTGCTGATTTATTCCAAGAATCAGAGTTGTAGAGTGAAAAACTCATTAGTTGTGCCCGTTCAAACTATTTCTGTCAACCATGCTTCTCATACAACTAGCTCTTGTTTAGCAATTTTGAAACATAATAGAGAGGACGTATAATTGACTTTTGATCCAAATGAAGATTAAATTTGGTCACCATGAACCTGTTGTTGATTAATTCCAAGAATCAGAGTTGTAGGGTGAACAACTCATGAGCTGTGCCCGTTCAAACTCCTTCTGTCAACCGTGCTCCTCATACAACTAGCTCTTGTTGAGCAATTTTGAAATATAGTAGCGAGGACGTGTAATTGACTTTCAATCCAAATGGAAACTAAATTCGATTACAATTAACCTTTTGCTGATTTATTTCAAGAATCAGAGTTGTAGGGTGAAAAACTCATAAGTTGTGCCCGTTCAAACTACTTCTGTCAACCATGCTTCTCATACAACTAAATTTGGTCGCCATGAACTCCTTCTATCAACCGTGCTCCTCTTACAACTAGCTCTTGTTGAGCAATTTTGAAATATAGTAGAGTGGACGTGTAATTGACTTTCGATCCGAATAGACATTTAAATTGGTTATCATGAACCTTTTGTTGATTAATTCCAAGAATCAGAGTTGTAGAGTAAAAAACTCATGAGCTGTGCTCGTTCAAACTCCTTCTGTCAACCGTGCTTCTTATACAACTAGCTCTTGTTGAGCAATTTTGAAATATAGTAGAGTGGACGTGTAATTTACTCTCGATCGGAATAGACATTTAAATTGGTTACCATGAACCTTTTGTTGATTAATTCCAAGAATCAGAGTTGTAGAGTGAAACACTCATAAGTTGTGCCCGTTCAAACTCCTTCTGTCAACCGTGCTCCTCATACAACTAGCTCTTGTTGAGCAATTTTGAAACATAGTAGAGAGGACGTGTAATTGACTTCTGATCCAAATAAAAATTAAATTTGGTCACCATGAACCTTTTGTTGATTAATTCCAAGAATCAGAGTTGTAGAGTGAAAAACTCATAAGCTGTGCCCGTTCAAACTCCTTCGGTCAACCGTGCTCCTCTTACAACTACCTCTTGTTGAGCAATTTTGAAACATAGTAGAGAGGACGTGTAATTGACTTCTGATCCAAATAAAAATTAAATTTGGTCACCATGAACCTTTTGTTGATTAATTCCAAGAATCAGAGCTGTAGAGTGAAAAACTCATAAGCTGTGCCCGTTCAAACTCCTTCGGTCAACCGTGCTCCTCTTACAACTACCTCTTGTTGAGCAATTTTGAAATATAGTAGCGAGGACGTGTAATTGACTCTTGATCCAAATGAAAATCAAATTTGGTTACAATGAACCTTTTGTTGATTTGTTCCAAGAATCAGAGTTGTAGAGTGAAAAACTCATAAGTTGTGCCCGTTCAAACTCTTTCTGTCAACCGTGCTCCTCTTACAACTAGCTCTTGTTGAGCAATTTTGAAATATAGTAGCGAGGACGTGTAATTGACTTTTGATCCAAATGAAAATTAAATTTGGTTACAATGAACCTTTTGTTGATTAATTCCAAGAATCAGAGTTGTAGAGTGAAAAACTCATAAGCTGTGCCCGTTCAAACTCCTTCGGTCAACCGTGCTCCTCTTACAACTAGCTCTTGTTGAGCAATTTTGAAATATAGTAGAGTGGACGTGTAATTGACTTTCGATCCGAATAGACATTCAAATTGGTTACCATGAACCTTTTGTTGATTAATTCCAAGAATCAGAGTTGTAGAGTGAAACACTCATAAGTTGTGCCCGTTCAAACTCCTTCTGTCAACCGTGCTCCTCTTACAACTAGCTCTTGTTGAGCAATTTTGAAATATAGTAGCGAGGACGTGTAATTGACTCTTGATCAAAATGAAAATCAAATTTGGTTACAATGAACCTTTTGTTGATTAATTCCAAGAATCAGAGTTGTAGAGTGAAAAACTCATAAGCTGTGCCCGTTCAAACTCCTTCTGTCAACCGTGCTCCTCTTACAACTAGCTCTTGTTGAGCCATTTTGAAATATAGTAGAGTGGACGTGTAATTGACTTTCGATCCGAATAGACATTTAAATTAGTTACCATGAACCTTTTGTTGATTAATTCCAAGAATCAGAGTTGTAGAGTGAAACACTCATAAGTTGTGCCCGTTCAAACTCCTTCTGTCAATCGTGCTCCTCATACAACTAGCTCTTGTTGAGCAATTTTGAAATATAGTAGCGAGGACGTGTAATTGACTTTTGACCCAAATGAAAATTCAATTTGGTTACAATGAACCTTTTGTTGATTTATTCCACGAATCAGAGTTGTAGAGTGAAAAACTCATGAGCTGTGCCCGTTCAAACTATTTCTATCAACCATGCTTCTTATACAACTAGCTCTTGTTAAGCAATTTTGAAACATAGTAGAGAGGACGTGTAATTGACTTCTGATCCAAATAAAAGTCAAATTTGGTCACCATGAACCTTTTGTTGATTAATTCCAAGAATCAGAGTTGTAGAGTGAAAAACTCATAAGCTGTGCCCGTTCAAACTCCTTCTGTCAACCGTGCTCCTCATACAACTAGCTCTTGTTGAGCAATTTTGAAATATAGTAGCGAGGACGTGTAATTGACTTTTGATCCAAATGAAAATTAAATTTGGTTACAATGAACCTTTTGTTGATTTATTCCACGAATCAGAGTTGTAGAGTGAAAAACTCATGAGCTGTGCCCGTTCAAACTCCTTCTGTCAACCGTGCTCCTCATACAACTAGCTCTTGTTGAGCAATTTTGAAATATAGTAGAGTGGACGTGTAATTGACTTTCGATCCGAATAGACATTTAAATTAGTTACCATGAACCTTTTGTTGATTAATTCCAAGAATCAGAGTTGTAGAGTGAAACACTCATAAGTTGTGCCCGTTCAAACTCCTTCTGTCAATCGTGCTCCTCATACAACTAGCTCTTGTTGAGCAATTTTGAAATATAGTAGCGAGGACGTGTAATTGACTTTTGATCCAAATGAAAATTCAATTTGGTTACAATGAACCTTTTGTTGATTTATTCCACGAATCAGAGTTGTAGAGTGAAAAACTCATAAGTTGTGCCCGTTCAAACTCTTTCTGTCAACCGTGCTCCTCTTACAACTAGCTCTTGTTGAGCAATTTTGAAATATAGTAGCGAGGACGTGTAATTGACTTTTGATCCAAATGAAAATTAAATTTGGTTACAATGAACCTTTTGTTGATTAATTCCAAGAATCAGAGTTGTAGAGTGAAAAACTCATAAGCTGTGCCCGTTCAAACTCCTTCGGTCAACCGTGCTCCTCTTACAACTAGCTCTTGTTGAGCAATTTTGAAATATAGTAGAGTGGACGTGTAATTGACTTTCGATCCGAATAGACATTCAAATTGGTTACCATGAACCTTTTGTTGATTAATTCCAAGAATCAGAGTTGTAGAGTGAAACACTCATAAGTTGTGCCCGTTCAAACTCCTTCTGTCAACCGTGCTCCTCTTACAACTAGCTCTTGTTGAGCAATTTTGAAATATAGTAGCGAGGACGTGTAATTGACTCTTGATCAAAATGAAAATCAAATTTGGTTACAATGAACCTTTTGTTGATTAATTCCAAGAATCAGAGTTGTAGAGTGAAAAACTCATAAGCTGTGCCCGTTCAAACTCCTTCTGTCAACCGTGCTCCTCTTACAACTAGCTCTTGTTGAGCCATTTTGAAATATAGTAGAGTGGACGTGTAATTGACTTTCGATCCGAATAGACATTTAAATTAGTTACCATGAACCTTTTGTTGATTAGTTCCAAGAATCAGAGTTGTAGAGTGAAACACTCATAAGTTGTGCCCGTTCAAACTCCTTCTGTCAATCGTGCTCCTCATACAACTAGCTCTTGTTGAGCAATTTTGAAATATAGTAGCGAGGACGTGTAATTGACTTTTGACCCAAATGAAAATTCAATTTGGTTACAATGAACCTTTTGTTGATTTATTCCACGAATCAGAGTTGTAGAGTGAAAAACTCATGAGCTGTGCCCGTTCAAACTATTTCTATCAACCATGCTTCTTATACAACTAGCTCTTGTTAAGCAATTTTGAAACATAGTAGAGAGGACGTGTAATTGACTTCTGATCCAAATAAAAGTCAAATTTGGTCACCATGAACCTTTTGTTGATTAATTCCAAGAATCAGAGTTGTAGAGTGAAAAACTCATAAGCTGTGCCCGTTCAAACTCCTTCTGTCAACCGTGCTCCTCATACAACTAGCTCTTGTTGAGCAATTTTGAAATATAGTAGCGAGGACGTGTAATTGACTTTTGATCCAAATGAAAATTAAATTTGGTTACAATGAACCTTTTGTTGATTTATTCCACGAATCAGAGTTGTAGAGTGAAAAACTCATGAGCTGTGCCCGTTCAAACTCCTTCTGTCAACCGTGCTCCTCATACAACTAGCTCTTGTTGAGCAATTTTGAAATATAGTAGAGTGGACGTGTAATTGACTTTCGATCCGAATAGACATTTAAATTAGTTACCATGAACCTTTTGTTGATTAATTCCAAGAATCAGAGTTGTAGAGTGAAACACTCATAAGTTGTGCCCGTTCAAACTCCTTCTGTCAATCGTGCTCCTCATACAACTAGCTCTTGTTGAGCAATTTTGAAATATAGTAGCGAGGACGTGTAATTGACTTTTGATCCAAATGAAAATTCAATTTGGTTACAATGAACCTTTTGTTGATTTATTCTACGAATCAGAGTTGTAGAGTGAAAAACTCATAAGTTGTGCCCGTTCAAACTCTTTCTGTCAACCGTGCTCCTCTTACAACTAGCTCTTGTTAAGCAATTTTGAAACATAGTAGAGAGGACGTGTAATTGACTTCTGATCCAAATAAAAGTCAAATTTGGTCACCATGAACCTTTTGTTGATTAATTCCAAGAATCAGAGTTGTAGAGTGAAAAACTCATAAGCTGTGCCCGTTCAAACTCCTTCTGTCAACCGTGCTCCTCATACAACTAGCTCTTGTTGAGCAATTTTGAAATATAGTAGCGAGGACGTGTAATTGACTTTTGACCCAAATGAAAATTCAATTTGGTTACAATGAACCTTTTGTTGATTTATTCCACGAATCAGAGTTGTAGAGTGAAAAACTCATGAGCTGTGCCCGTTCAAACTATTTCTATCAACCATGCTTCTTATACAACTAGCTCTTGTTAAGCAATTTTGAAACATAGTAGAGAGGACGTGTAATTGACTTCTGATCCAAATAAAAGTCAAATTTGGTCACCATGAACCTTTTGTTGATTAATTCCAAGAATCAGAGTTGTAGAGTGAAAAACTCATAAGCTGTGCCCGTTCAAACTCCTTCTGTCAACCGTGCTCCTCATACAACTAGCTCTTGTTGAGCAATTTTGAAATATAGTAGCGAGGACGTGTAATTGACTTTTGATCCAAATGAAAATTAAATTTGGTTACAATGAACCTTTTGTTGATTTATTCCACGAATCAGAGTTGTAGAGTGAAAAACTCATGAGCTGTGCCCGTTCAAACTCCTTCTGTCAACCGTGCTCCTCATACAACTAGCTCTTGTTGAGCAATTTTGAAATATAGTAGAGTGGACGTGTAATTGACTTTCGATCCGAATAGACATTTAAATTAGTTACCATGAACCTTTTGTTGATTAATTCCAAGAATCAGAGTTGTAGAGTGAAACACTCATAAGTTGTGCCCGTTCAAACTCCTTCTGTCAATCGTGCTCCTCATACAACTAGCTCTTGTTGAGCAATTTTGAAATATAGTAGCGAGGACGTGTAATTGACTTTTGATCCAAATGAAAATTCAATTTGGTTACAATGAACCTTTTGTTGATTTATTCTACGAATCAGAGTTGTAGAGTGAAAAACTCATAAGTTGTGCCCGTTCAAACTCTTTCTGTCAACCGTGCTCCTCTTACAACTAGCTCTTGTTAAGCAATTTTGAAACATAGTAGAGAGGACGTGTAATTGACTTCTGATCCAAATAAAAGTCAAATTTGGTCACCATGAACCTTTTGTTGATTAATTCCAAGAATCAGAGTTGTAGAGTGAAAAACTCATAAGCTGTGCCCGTTCAAACTCCTTCTGTCAACCGTGCTCCTCATACAACTAGCTCTTGTTGAGCAATTTTGAAATATAGTAGCGAGGACGTGTAATTGACTTTTGATCCAAATGAAAATTAAATTTGGTTACAATGAACCTTTTGTTGATTTATTCCACGAATCAGAGTTGTAGAGTGAAAAACTCATGAGCTGTGCCCGTTCAAACTCCTTCTGTCAACCGTGCTCCTCATACAACTAGCTCTTGTTGAGCAATTTTGAAATATAGTAGAGTGGACGTGTAATTGACTTTCGATCCGAATAGACATTTAAATTAGTTACCATGAACCTTTTGTTGATTAATTCCAAGAATCAGAGTTGTAGAGTGAAACACTCATAAGTTGTGCCCGTTCAAACTCCTTCTGTCAATCGTGCTCCTCATACAACTAGCTCTTGTTGAGCAATTTTGAAATATAGTAGCGAGGACGTGTAATTGACTTTTGATCCAAATGAAAATTCAATTTGGTTACAATGAACCTTTTGTTGATTTATTCCACGAATCAGAGTTGTAGAGTGAAAAACTCATAAGTTGTGCCCGTTCAAACTCTTTCTGTCAACCGTGCTCCTCTTACAACTAGCTCTTGTTGAGCAATTTTGAAATATAGTAGCGAGGACGTGTAATTGACTTTTGATCCAAATGAAAATTAAATTTGGTTACAATGAACCTTTTGTTGATTAATTCCAAGAATCAGAGTTGTAGAGTGAAAAACTCATAAGCTGTGCCCGTTCAAACTCCTTCGGTCAACCGTGCTCCTCTTACAACTAGCTCTTGTTGAGCAATTTTGAAATATAGTAGAGTGGACGTGTAATTGACTTTCGATCCGAATAGACATTCAAATTGGTTACCATGAACCTTTTGTTGATTAATTCCAAGAATCAGAGTTGTAGAGTGAAACACTCATAAGTTGTGCCCGTTCAAACTCCTTCTGTCAACCGTGCTCCTCTTACAACTAGCTCTTGTTGAGCAATTTTGAAATATAGTAGCGAGGACGTGTAATTGACTCTTGATCAAAATGAAAATCAAATTTGGTTACAATGAACCTTTTGTTGATTAATTCCAAGAATCAGAGTTGTAGAGTGAAAAACTCATAAGCTGTGCCCGTTCAAACTCCTTCTGTCAACCGTGCTCCTCTTACAACTAGCTCTTGTTGAGCCATTTTGAAATATAGTAGAGTGGACGTGTAATTGACTTTCGATCCGAATAGACATTTAAATTAGTTACCATGAACCTTTTGTTGATTAATTCCAAGAATCAGAGTTGTAGAGTGAAACACTCATAAGTTGTGCCCGTTCAAACTCCTTCTGTCAATCGTGCTCCTCATACAACTAGCTCTTGTTGAGCAATTTTGAAATATAGTAGCGAGGACGTGTAATTGACTTTTGACCCAAATGAAAATTCAATTTGGTTACAATGAACCTTTTGTTGATTTATTCCACGAATCAGAGTTGTAGAGTGAAAAACTCATGAGCTGTGCCCGTTCAAACTATTTCTATCAACCATGCTTCTTATACAACTAGCTCTTGTTAAGCAATTTTGAAACATAGTAGAGAGGACGTGTAATTGACTTCTGATCCAAATAAAAGTCAAATTTGGTCACCATGAACCTTTTGTTGATTAATTCCAAGAATCAGAGTTGTAGAGTGAAAAACTCATAAGCTGTGCCCGTTCAAACTCCTTCTGTCAACCGTGCTCCTCATACAACTAGCTCTTGTTGAGCAATTTTGAAATATAGTAGCGAGGACGTGTAATTGACTTTTGATCCAAATGAAAATTAAATTTGGTTACAATGAACCTTTTGTTGATTTATTCCACGAATCAGAGTTGTAGAGTGAAAAACTCATGAGCTGTGCCCGTTCAAACTCCTTCTGTCAACCGTGCTCCTCATACAACTAGCTCTTGTTGAGCAATTTTGAAATATAGTAGAGTGGACGTGTAATTGACTTTCGATCCGAATAGACATTTAAATTAGTTACCATGAACCTTTTGTTGATTAATTCCAAGAATCAGAGTTGTAGAGTGAAACACTCATAAGTTGTGCCCGTTCAAACTCCTTCTGTCAATCGTGCTCCTCATACAACTAGCTCTTGTTGAGCAATTTTGAAATATAGTAGCGAGGACGTGTAATTGACTTTTGATCCAAATGAAAATTCAATTTGGTTACAATGAACCTTTTGTTGATTTATTCCACGAATCAGAGTTGTAGAGTGAAAAACTCATGAGATGTGCCCGTTCAAACTATTTCTATCAACCATGCTTCTTATACAACTAGCTCTTGTTAAGCAATTTTGAAACATAGTAGAGAGGACGTGTAATTGACTTCTGATCCAAATAAAAGTCAAATTTGGTCACCATGAACCTTTTGTTGATTAATTCCAAGAATCAGAGTTGTAGAGTGAAAAACTCATAAGCTGTGCCCGTTCAAACTCCTTCTGTCAATCGTGCTCCTCATACAACTAGCTCTTGTTGAGCAATTTTGAAATATAGTAGCGAGGACGTGTAATTGACTTTTGACCCAAATGAAGATTAAATTTGGTCACCATGAACCTGTTGTTGATTAATTCCAAGAATCAGAGTTGTAGGGTGAACAACTCATGAGCTGTGCCCGTTCAAACTCCTTCTGTCAACCGTGCTCCTCATACAACTAGCTCTTGTTGAGCAATTTTGAAATATAGTAGCGAGGACGTGTAATTGACTTTCAATCCAAATGGAAACTTAAATTCGATTACAATTAACCTTTTGCTGATTTATTTCAAGAATCAGAGTTGTAGGGTGAAAAACTCATAAGTTGTGCCCGTTCAAACTACTTCTGTCAACCATGCTTCTCATACAACTAAATTTGGTCGCCATGAACTCCTTCTATCAACCGTGCTCCTCTTACAACTAGCTCTTGTTGAGCAATTTTGAAATATAGTAGAGTGGACGTGTAATTGACTTTCGATCCGAATAGACATTTAAATTGGTTATCATGAACCTTTTGTTGATTAATTCCAAGAATCAGAGTTGTAGAGTAAAAAACTCATGAGCTGTGCCCGTTCAAACTCTTCTGTCAACCGTGCTTCTTATACAACTAGCTCTTGTTGAGCAATTTTGAAATATAGTAGAGTGGACGTGTAATTGACTTTCGATCGGAATAGACATTTAAATTGGTTACCATGAACCTTTTGTTGATTAATTCCAAGAATCAGAGTTGTAGAGTGAAACACTCATAAGTTGTGCCCGTTCAAACTCCTTCTGTCAACCGTGCTCCTCATACAACTAGCTCTTGTTGAGCAATTTTGAAACATAGTAGAGAGGACGTGTAATTGACTTCTGATCAAATTAAAATTAAATTTGGTCACCATGAACCTTTTGTTGATTAATTCCAAGAATCAGAGTTGTAGAGTGAAAAACTCATAAGCTGTGCCCGTTCAAACTCCTTCGGTCAACCGTGCTCCTCTTACAACTACCTCTTGTTGAGCAATTTTGAAACATAGTAGAGAGGACGTGTATTGACTTCTGATCCAAATAAAAATTAAATTTGGTCACCATGAACCTTTTGTTGATTAATTCCAAGAATCAGAGCTGTAGAGTGAAAAACTCATAAGCTGTGCCCGTTCAAACTCTTTCTGTCAACCGTGCTCCTCTTACAACTAGCTCTTGTTGAGCAATTTTGAAATATAGTAGCGAGGACGTGTAATTGACTTTGATCCAAATGAAAATTAAATTTGGTTACAATGAACCTTTTGTTGATTAATTCCAAGAATCAGAGTTGTAGAGTGAAAAACTCATAAGCTGTGCCCGTTCAAACTCCTTCGGTCAACCGTGCTCCTCTTACAACTAGCTCTTGTGAGCAATTTTGAAATATAGTAGAGTGGACGTGTAATTGACTTTCGATCCGAATAGACATTCAAATTGGTTACCATGAACCTTTTGTTGATTAATTCCAAGAATCAGAGTTGTAGAGTGAAACACTCATAAGTTGTGCCCGTTCAAACTCCTTCTGTCAACCGTGCTCCTCTTACAACTAGCTCTTGTTGAGCAATTTTGAAATATAGTAGCGAGGACGTGTAATTGACTCTTGATCAAAATGAAAATCAAATTTGGTTACAATGAACCTTTTGTTGATTAATTCCAAGAATCAGAGTTGTAGAGTGAAAAACTCATAAGCTGTGCCCGTTCAAACTCCTTCTGTCAACCGTGCTCCTCTTACAACTAGCTCTTGTTGAGCCATTTTGAAATATAGTAGAGTGGACGTGTAATTGACTTTCGATCCGAATAGACATTTAAATTAGTTACCATGAACCTTTTGTTGATTAATTCCAAGAATCAGAGTTGTAGAGTGAAACACTCATAAGTTGTGCCCGTTCAAACTCCTTCTGTCAATCGTGCTCCTCATACAACTAGCTCTTGTTGAGCAATTTTGAAATATAGTAGCGAGGACGTGTAATTGACTTTGACCCCAAATGAAAATTCAATTTGGTTACAATGAACCTTTTGTTGATTTATTCCACGAATCAGAGTTGTAGAGTGAAAAACTCATGAGCTGTGCCCGTTCAAACTATTTCTATCAACCATGCTTCTTATACAACTAGCTCTTGTTAAGCAATTTTGAAACATAGTAGAGAGGACGTGTAATTGACTTCTGATCCAAATAAAAGTCAAATTTGGTCACCATGAACCTTTGTTGATTAATTCCAAGAATCAGAGTTGTAGAGTGAAAAACTCATAAGCTGTGCCCGTTCAAACTCCTTCTGTCAACCGTGCTCCTCATACAACTAGCTCTTGTTGAGCAATTTTGAAATATAGTAGCGAGGACGTGTAATTGACTTTTGATCCAAATGAAAATTAAATTTGGTTACAATGAACCTTTTGTTGATTTATTCCACGAATCAGAGTTGTAGAGTGAAAAACTCATGAGCTGTGCCCGTTCAAACTCCTTCTGTCAACCGTGCTCCTCATACAACTAGCTCTTGTTGAGCAATTTTGAAATATAGTAGAGTGGACGTGTAATTGACTTTCGATCCGAATAGACATTCAAATTAGTTACCATGAACCTTTTGTTGATTAATTCCAAGAATCAGAGTTGTAGAGTGAAACACTCATAAGTTGTGCCCGTTCAAACTCCTTCTGTCATCGTGCTCCTCATACAACTAGCTCTTGTTGAGCAATTTTGAAATATAGTAGCGAGGACGTGTAATTGACTTTTGATCCAAATGAAAATTCAATTTGGTTACAATGAACCTTTTGTTGATTTATTCCACGAATCAGAGTTGTAGAGTGAAAAACTCATGAGATGTGCCCGTTCAAACTATTTCTATCAACCATGCTTCTTATACAACTAGCTCTTGTTAAGCAATTTTGAAACATAGTAGAGAGGACGTGTAATTGACTTCTGATCCAAATAAAAGTCAAATTTGGTCACCATGAACCTTTTGTTGATTAATTCCAAGAATCAGAGTTGTAGAGTGAAAAACTCATAAGCTGTGCCGTTCAAAACTCCTTCTGTCAACCGTGCTCCTCATACAACTAGCTCTTGTTGAGCAATTTTGAAATATAGTAGAGTGGACGTGTAATTGACTTTCGATCCGAATAGACATTTAAATTGGTTACCATGAACCTTTTGTGATTAATTCCAAGAATCAGAGTTGTAGAGTGAAAAACTCATAAGCTGTGCCCGTTCAAACTCCTTCTGTCAACCGTGCTCCTCATACAACTAGCTCTTGTTGAGCAATTTTGAAATATAGTAGCGAGGACGTGTAATTGACTTTGATCCAAATGAAAATTAAATTTGGTTACAATGAACCTTTTGTTGATTTATTCCACGAATCAGAGTTGTAGAGTGAAAAACTCATGAGCTGTGCCCGTTCAAACTCCTTCTGTCAACCGTGCTCCTCATACAACTAGCTCTTGTTGAGCAATTTTGAAATATAGTAGAGTGGACGTGTAATTGACTTTCGATCCGAATAGACATTTAAATTAGTTACCATGAACCTTTTGTTGATTAATTCCAAGAATCAGAGTTGTAGAGTGAAACACTCATAAGTTGTGCCCGTTCAAACTCCTTCTGTCAATCGTGCTCCTCATACAACTAGCTCTTGTTGAGCAATTTTGAAATATAGTAGCGAGGACGTGTAATTGACTTTTGATCCAAATGAAAATTCAATTTGGTTACAATGAACCTTTTGTTGATTTATTCCACGAATCAGAGTTGTAGAGTGAAAAACTCATGAGATGTGCCCGTTCAAACTATTTCTATCAACCATGCTTCTTATACAACTAGCTCTTGTTAAGCAATTTTGAAACATAGTAGAGAGGACGTGTAATTGACTTCTGATCCAAATAAAAGTCAAATTTGGTCACCATGAACCTTTTGTTGATTAATTCCAAGAATCAGAGTTGTAGAGTGAAAAACTCATAAGCTGTGCCCGTTCAAACTCCTTCTGTCAACCGTGCTCCTCATA
>CAXIWQ010000129.1:0-35897 GCA_964036275.1 Litoditis marina
AGTTCATACGGCTATCATATCTGTTGCTCGCAGCTACAAAAACTTAATACAACTATATTTTCTGTGGTGCACAACCACAAAGTACGAATTAACGCGGTTATTGACTCATTGGCTTACAGCTACAGAGAACAGTTCATACGGCTATCAAATCTGTTGCTCTCAGCTACAAAAACTTAATACGACTATCTTTTCTGTGGTGCACAACCACAAAGTACGAATTAACGCTGTTATCGACTCTTTGGCTTGCAGTTACAGAGAACAGTTCATACGGCTATCAAATCTGTTGCTCCCAGCTACAAAAACTTAATACAACTATCTTTCCTGTGGTGCACAACCAGAAAGTACGAATTAACGCGGTTATTGACTCTGTGGCTTGCAGCTACAAAAAAAAGCTTATACGGCTATCAAGTCTGTTGCTCCCAGCTATAAAAACCTAACACGACAATCTATTCTGTGGCGCACAGCCACAAAATACGAATTAACGCGGTTATTGAGTATTGACTCTTTGCCTTGCAGCTACAGAAAAAAGTTTATACGGCTATCAAGTCTGTTGCTCCCAGCTACAAAAACCTAATACGACAATCTATTCTGTGGCGCACAGCCACAAAATACGAATTAACGCTGTTATCGACTCTTTGGCTTGCAGTTACAGAGAACAGTTCATACGGCTATCAAATCTGTTGCTCCCAGCTACAAAAACCTAAGACGACTATATATTCTGTGGCGCACAGCCTCAAAAGACAAATTAACGCGGTTATTGACTCTTTGCCTTGCAGCTACTGAGAACAGTTCATACGGCTATCAAATCTGTTGCTTCCAGCTACAAAAACCTAATACGACAATCCATTCTGTGGCGCACAGCCACAAAATACGAATCAACGCGGTTATTGACTCTTTGCCTTGCAGCTAAAGAACAAAATCATACGGCTATCAAGTCTGTTGCTCCCAGCTACAAAAACCTAATACGACAATCTATTCTGTGGCGCACAGCCACAAAGTACAAATTAACGCGGTTATTGACTCTGTGGCTTGCAGCTACAGAAAAAAAACTTATACGGCTACCAAGTGTCTTGCTCACAGCTAGAAGAACCTAACACGACTATATATTCTGTGGCGCACAGCCACAAAAGACGAATTAACGCTGTTATCGACTCTTTGGCTTGCAGTTACAGAGAACAGTTCATACGGCTATCAAATCTGTTGCTCCCAGCTACAAAAACCTAAGACGACTATATATTCTGTGGCGCACAGCCTCAAAAGACAAATTAACGCGGTTATGGACTCTTTGCCTTGCAGCTACTGAGAACAGTTCATACGGCTATCAAATCTGTTGCTTCCAGCTACAAAAACCTAATACGACAATCCATTCTGTGGCGCACAGCCACAAAATACGAATCAACGCGATTATTGACTCTTTGCCTTGCAGCTAAAGAACAAAATCATACGGCTATCAAGTCTGTTGCTCCCAGCTACAAAAACCTAATACGACTTTATATTCTGTGGCGCACAGCCACAAAAGACAAATTAACGCGGTTATTGACTCTTTGCCTTGCAGCTACAGAAAAAAAGGTTTATACGGCTATCAAGTCTGTTGCTCCCAGCTACAAAAAAGTAATACGATTATCTATTCTGTGGCGCACAGCCACGAAATACGAATTAACGCTGTTATCGACTCTTTGGCTTGCAGTTACAGAGAACAGTTCATACGGCTATCATATCTGTTGCTCGCAGCTACAAAAACTTAATACAACTATATTTTCTGTGGTGCACAACCACAAAGTACGAATTAACGCGGTTATTGACTCATTGGCTTACAGCTACAGAGAACAGTTCATACGGCTATCAAATCTGTTGCTCTCAGCTACAAAAACTTAATACGACTATCTTTTCTGTGGTGCACAACCACAAAGTACGAATTAACGCTGTTATCGACTCTTTGGCTTGCAGTTACAGAGAACAGTCATACGGCTATCAAATCTGTTGCTCCCAGCTACAAAAACTTAATACAACTATCTTTCCTGTGGTGCACAACCAGAAAGTACGAATTAACGCGGTTATTGACTCTGTGGCTTGCAGCTACAAAAAAAAGCTTATACGGCTATCAAGTCTGTTGCTCCCAGCTATAAAACCTAACACGACAATCTATTCTGTGGCGCACAGCCACAAAATACGAATTAACGCGGTTATTGAGTATTGACTCTTTGCCTTGCAGCTACAGAAAAAAGTTTATACGGCTATCAAGTCTGTTGCTCCCAGCTACAAAAACCTAATACGACAATCTATTCTGTGGCGCACAGCCACAAAATACGAATTAACGCTGTTATCGACTCTTGGCTTGCAGTTACAGAGAACAGTTCATACGGCTATCAAATCTGTTGCTCCCAGCTACAAAAACCTAAGACGACTATATATTCTGTGGCGCACAGCCTCAAAAGACAAATTAACGCGGTTATTGACTCTTTGCCTTGCAGCTACTGAGAACAGTTCATACGGCTATCAAATCTGTTGCTTCCAGCTACAAAAACCTAATACGACAATCCATTCTGTGGCGCACAGCCACAAAATACGAATCAACGCGGTTATTGACTCTTTGCCTTGCAGCTAAAGAACAAAATCATACGGCTATCAAGTCTGTTGCTCCAGCTACAAAAACCTAATACGACAATCTATTCTGTGGCGCACAGCCACAAAGTACAAATTAACGCGGTTATTGACTCTGTGGCTTGCAGCTACAGAAAAAAACTTATACGGCTACCAAGTGTCTTGCTCACAGCTAGAAGAACCTAACACGACTATATATCTGTGGCGCACAGCCACAAAAGACGAATTAACGCTGTTATCGACTCTTTGGCTTGCAGTTACAGAGAACAGTTCATACGGCTATCAAATCTGTTGCTCCCAGCTACAAAAACCTAAGACGACTATATATTCTGTGGCGCACAGCCTCAAAAGACAAATTAACGCGGTTATGGACTCTTTGCCTTGCAGCTACTGAGAACAGTTCATACGGCTATCAAATCTGTTGCTTCCAGCTACAAAAACCTAATACGACAATCCATTCTGTGGCGCACAGCCACAAAATACGAATCAACGCGATTATTGACTCTTTGCCTTGCAGCTAAAGAACAAAATCATACGGCTATCAAGTCTGTTGCTCCCAGCTACAAAAACCTAATACGACTTTATATTCTGTGGCGCACAGCCACAAAAGACAAATTAACGCGGTTATTGACTCTTTGCCTTGCAGCTACAGAAAAAAAGGTTTATACGGCTATCAAGTCTGTTGCTCCCAGCTACAAAAAGTAATACGACTATCTATTCTGTGGCGCACAGCCACGAAATACGAATTAACGCTGTTATCGACTCTTTGGCTTGCAGTTACAGAGAACAGTTCATACGGCTATCATATCTGTTGCTCGCAGCTACAAAAACTTAATACAACTATATTTTCTGTGGTGCACAACCACAAAGTACGAATTAACGCGGTTATTGACTCATTGGCTTACAGCTACAGAGAACAGTTCATACGGCTATCAAATCTGTTGCTCTCAGCTACAAAAACTTAATACGACTATCTTTTCTGTGGTGCACAACCACAAAGTACGAATTAACGCTGTTATCGACTCTTTGGCTTGCAGTTACAGAGAACAGTTCATACGGCTATCAAATCTGTTGCTCCCAGCTACAAAAACTTAATACAACTATCTTTCCTGTGGTGCACAACCAGAAAGTACGAATTAACGCGGTTATTGACTCTGTGGCTTGCAGCTACAAAAAAAAGCTTATACGGCTATCAAGTCTGTTGCTCCCAGCTATAAAAACCTAACACGACAATCTATTCTGTGGCGCACAGCCACAAAATACGAATTAACGCGGTTATTGACTGTTTGCCTTGCAGCTACAGAAAAAAAATCATACGGCTATCAAGTCTGTTGCTCCCAGCTACAAAAACCTAATACGACTTTATATTCTGTGGCGCACAGCCACAAAAGACAAATTAACGCGGTTATTGACTCTTTGCCTTGCAGCTACAGAAAAAAGTTTATACGGCCATCAAGTATGTTGCTCCCAGCTACAAAAACCTAATACGACTATCTATTCTGTGGCGCACAGCCACGAAATACGAATTTACGCGGTTATTGACTCTTTGCCTTGCAGCTACAGAAAAAAAATCATACGGCTATCAAGTCTGTTGCTCCCAGCTACAAAAACCTAATACGACTTTATATTCTGTGGCGCACAGCCACAAAAGACAAATTAACGCGGTTATTGACTCTTTGCCTTGCAGCTACAGAAAAAAGTTTATACGGCTATCAAGTCTGTTGCACCCAGCTACAAAAACCTTATACGACAATCTATTCTGTGGTGCACAACCACAAAGTACGAATTAACGCTGTTACCGACTATTTGGCTAGCAGTTACAGAGAACATTTCATACGGCTATCAAATCTGTTGCTCCCTGCTACAAAAACTTAATACAACTATCTTTTCTGTGGCGCACAACCACAAAGTACGAATTAACGCGGTTATTGACTCTGTGGCTTGCAGCTACAGAAAAAAAGCTTATACGGCTACCAAGTGTGTTGCTCACAGCTAGAAGAACCTAATACGACTATATATTCTGTGGCGCACAGCCACAAAAGCCGAATTAACGCGGTTATTGACTCTTTGCCTTGCAGCTACAGAGAACAGTTCATACGGCTATCAAATCTGTTGCTCCCAGCTACAAAAACCAAATACGACAATCTATGCTGTGGCGCACAGCCACAAAATACGAATTAACGCGGTTATTGAGTATTGACTCTTTGCCTTGCAGCTACAGAAAAAAGTTTATACGGCTATCAAGTCTGTTGCTCCCAGCTACAAAAACCTAATACGACAATCTATTCTGTGGCGCACAGCCACAAAATACGAATTAACGCTGTTATCGACTCTTTGGCTTGCAGTTACAGAGAACAGTTCATACGGCTATCAAATCTGTTGCTCCCAGCTACAAAAAACCTAAGACGACTATATATTCTGTGGCGCACAGCCTCAAAAGACAAATTAACGCGGTTATTGACTCTTTGCCTTGCAGCTACTGAGAACAGTTCATACGGCTATCAAATCTGTTGCTTCCAGCTACAAAAACCTAATACGACAATCCATTCTGTGGCGCACAGCCACAAAATACGAATCAACGCGGTTATTGACTCTTTGCCTTGCAGCTAAAGAAAAAAATCATACGGCTATCAAGTCTGTTGCTCCCAGCTACAAAAACCTAATACGACTTTATATTCTGTGGCGCACAGCCACAAAAGACAAATTAACGCGGTTATTGACTCTTTGCCTTGCAGCTACAGAAAAAAGGTTTATACGGCTATCAAGTCTGTTGCTCCCAGCTACAAAAAAGTAATACGACTATCTATTCTGTGGCGCACAGCCACGAAATACGAATTAACGCTGTTATCGACTCTTTGGCTTGCAGTTACAGAGAACAGTTCATACGGCTATCATATCTGTTGCTCGCAGCTACAAAAACTTAATACAACTATATTTTCTGTGGTGCACAACCACAAAGTACGAATTAACGCGGTTATTGACTCATTGGCTTACAGCTACAGAGAACAGTTCATACGGCTATCAAATCTGTTGCTCTCAGCTACAAAAACTTAATACGACTATCTTTTCTGTGGTGCACAACCAAAAAGTACGAATTGACGCTGTTAATGACTCTTTGGCTTGCAGTTACAGAGAACAGTTCATACGGCTATCAAATCTGTTGCTCCCAGCTACAAAAACTTAATACAACTATCTTTCCTGTGGTGCACAACCAGAAAGTACGAATTAACGCGGTTATTGACTCTGTGGCTTGCAGCTACAAAAAAAAGCTTATACGGCTATCAAGTCTGTTGCTCCCAGCTATAAAAACCTAACACGACAATCTATTCTGTGGCGCACAGCCACAAAATACGAATTAACGCGGTTATTGACTGCTTGCCTTGCAGCTACAGAAAAAAAAATCATACGGCTATCAAGTCTGTTGCTCCCAGCTACAAAAACCTAATACGACTTTATATTCTGTGGCGCACAGCCACAAAAGACAAATTAACGCGGTTATTGACTCTTTGCCTTGCAGCTACAGAAAAAAGTTTATACGGCCATCAAGTATGTTGCTCCCAGCTACAAAAACCTAATACGACTATCTATTCTGTGGCGCACAGCCACGAAATACGAATTTACGCGGTTATTGACTCTTTGCCTTGCAGCTACAGAAAAAAAAATCATACGGCTGTCAAGTCTGTTGCTCCCAGCTACAAAAACCTAATACGACTTTATATTCTGTGGCGCACAGCCACAAAAGACAAATTAACGCGGTTATTCACTCTTTGCCTTGCAGCTACAGAAAAAAGTTTATACGGCTATCAAGTCTGTTGCTCCCAGCTACAAAAACCTTATACGACAATCTATTCTGTGGTGCACAACCACAAAGTACGAATTAACGCTGTTACCGACTATTTGGCTAGCAGTTACAGAGAACAGTTCATACGGCTATCAAATCTGTTGCTCCCTGCTACAAAAACTTAATACAACTATCTTTTCTGTGGCGCACAACCACAAAGTACGAATTAACGCGGTTATTGACTCTGTGGCTTGCAGCTACAGAAAAAAAGCTTATACGGCTACCAAGTGTGTTGCTCACAGCTAGAAGAACCTAATACGACTATATATTCTGTGGCGCACAGCCACAAAAGCCGAATTAACGCGGTTATTGACTCTTTGCCTTGCAGCTACAGAGAACAGTTCATACGGCTATCAAATCTGTTGCTCCCAGCTACAAAAACCAAAAACGACAATCTATTCTGTGGCGCACAGCCACAAAATACGAATTAACGCGGTTATTGAGTATTGACTCTTTGCCTTGCAGCTACAGAAAAAAGTTTATACGGCTATCAAGTCTGTTGCTCCCAGCTACAAAAACCTAATACGACTATCTATTCTGTGGCGCACAGCCACGAAATACGAATTTATGCGGTTATCGACTCTTTGGCTTGCAGTTACAGAGAACAGTTAATACGGCTATCAAATCTGTTGCTCCCAGCTACAAAAACTTAATACAACTATCTTTTCTGTGGTGCACAACCACAAAGTACGAATTAACGCGGTTATTGACTCATTGGCTTGCAGCTACAGAAAAAAACGCTTATACGGCTACCAAGTGTGTTGCTCACAGCTACAAGAACCTAAGACGACTATATATTCTGTGGCGCACAGCCACAAAAGACAAATTAACGCGGTTATTGACTCTTTGCCTTGCAGCTACTGAGAACAGTTCATACGGCTATCAAATCTGTTGCTCCCAGCTACAAAAACCAAATACGACAATCTATTCTGTGGCGCACAGCCACAAAATACGAATTAACGCGGTTATTGAGTATTGACTCTTTGCCTTGCAGCTACAGAAAAAAGTTTATACGGCTATCAAGTCTGTTGCTCCCAGCTACAAAAACCTAATACGACTATCTATTCTGTGGCGCACAGCCACGAATACGAATTTATGCGGTTATCGACTCTTTGGCTTGCAGTTACAGAGAACAGTTAATACGGCTATCAAATCTGTTGCTCCCAGCTACAAAAACTTAATACAACTATCTTTTCTGTGGTGCACAACCACAAAGTACGAATTAACGCGGTTATTGACTCATTGGCTTGCAGCTACAGAAAAAAACGCTTATACGGCTACCAAGTGTGTTGCTCACAGCTACAAGAACCTAAGACGACTATATATTCTGTGGCGCACAGCCACAAAAGACAAATTAACGCGGTTATTGACTCTTTGCCTTGCAGCTACTGAGAACAGTTCATACGGCTATCAAATCTGTTGCTCCCAGCTACAAAAACCTAATACGACAATCTATTCTGTGGCGCACAGCCACAAAATACGAATCAACGCGGTTATTGACTCTTTGCCTTGCAGCTACAGAAAAAAATCATACGGCTATCAAGTATGTTGCTCCAGCTACAAAAACCTAATACGACTTTATATTCTGTGGCGCACAGCCACAAAAGACAAATTAACGCGGTTATTGACTCTTTGCCTTGCAGCTACAGAAAAAAGTTTATACGGCTATCAAGTCTGTTGCTTCCAGCTACAAAAACCTAATACGACAATCTATTCTGTGGCGCACAGCCACAAAATACGAATTAACGCTGTTATCGACTCTTTGGCTTGCAGTTACAGAGAACAGTTCATACGGCTATCAAATCTGTTGCTCCCAGCTACAAAAACCTAAGACGACTATAGATTCTGTGGCGCACAGCCTCAAAAGACAAATTAACGCGGTTATTGACTCTTTGCCTTGCAGCTACTGAGAACAGTTCATACGGCTATCAAATCTGTTGCTTCCAGCTACAAAAACCTAATACGACAATCCATTCTGTGGCGCACAGCCACAAAATACGAATCAACGCGGTTATTGACTCTTTGCCTTGCAGCTAAAGAAAAAAATCATACGGCTATCAAGTCTGTTGCTCCCAGCTACAAAAACCTAATACGACTTTATATTCTGTGGCGCACAGCCACAAAAGACAAATTAACGCGGTTATTGACTCTTTGCCTTGCAGCTACAGAAAAAAGTTTATACGGCTATCAAGTGTGTTGCTTACAGCTACAAGAACCTCATACGACTGAATATTCTGTGGTGCACAGCCACAAAAGACGAATCAACGCGGTTATTGACTCTTTGCCTTGCAGCTAAAGAAAAAAAGGTTTATACGGCTATCAAGTCTGTTGCTCCCAGCTACAAAAAAGTAATACGACTATCTTTTCTGTGGCGCACAGCCACGAAATACGAATTAACGCTGTTATCGACTCTTCGGCTTGCAGTTACAGAGAACAGTTCATACGGCTATCAAATCTGTTGCTCGCAGCTACAAAAACTTAATACAACTATATTTTCTGTGGTGCACAACCACAAAGTACGAATTAACGCGGTTATTGACTCATTGGCTTACAGCTACAGAGAACAGTTCATACGGCTATCAAATCTGTTGCTCTCAGCTACAAAAACTTAATACGACTATCTTTTCTGTGGTGCACAACCACAAAGTACGAATTAACGCTGTTATCGACTCTTTGGCTTGCAGCTACAGAAAAAAGTTTATACGGCTATCAAGTCTGTTGCTCCCAGCTACAAAAACCTATACGACAATCTATTCTGTGGTGCACAACCACAAAGTACGAATTAACGCTGTTACCGACTATTTGGCTAGCAGTTACAGAGAACAGTTCATACGGCTATCAAATCTGTTGCTCCCTGCTACAAAAACTCAATACAACTATCTTTTCTGTGGCGCACAACCACAAAGTACGAATTAACGCGGTTATTGACTCTGTGGCTTGCAGCTACAGAAAAAAGCTTATACGGCTACCAAGTGTGTTGCTCACAGCTAGAAGAACCTAATACGACTATATATTCTGTGGCGCACAGCCACAAAAGCCGAATTAACGCGGTTATTGACTCTTTGCCTTGCAGCTACAGAGAACAGTTCATACGGCTATCAAATCTGTTGCTCCCAGCTACAAAAACCAAATACGACAATCTATTCTGTGGCGCACAGCCACAAAATACGAATTAACGCGGTTATTGAGTATTGACTCTTTGCCTTGCAGCTACAGAAAAAAGTTTATACGGCTATCAAGTCTGTTGCTCCCAGCTACAAAAACCTAATACGACTATCTATTCTGTGGCGCACAGCCACGAAATACGAATTTATGCGGTTATCGACTCTTTGGCTTGCAGTTACAGAGAACAGTTAATACGGCTATCAAATCTGTTGCTCCCAGCTACAAAAACTTAATACAACTATCTTTTCTGTGGTGCACAACCACAAAGTACGAATTAACGCGGTTATTGACTCATTGGCTGCAGCTACAGAAAAAACGCTTATACGGCTACCAAGTGTGTTGCTCACAGCTACAAGAACCTAAGACGACTATATATTCTGTGGCGCACAGCCACAAAATACAAATAACGCGGTTATTGACTTTTTGCCTTGCAGCTACTGAGAACAGTTCATACGGCTATCAAATCTGTTGCTCCCAGCTACAAAAACCTAATACGACAATCTATTCTGTGGCGCACAGCCACAAAATACGAATCAACGCGGTTATTGACTCTTTGCCTTGCAGCTACAGAAAAAAAATCATACGGCTATCAAGTCTGTTGCTCCCAGCTACAAAAACCTAATACGACTTTATATTCTGTGGCGCACAGCCACAAAAGACAAATTAACGCGGTTATTGACTCTTTGCCTTGCAGCTACAGAAAAAAGTTTATACGGCTATCAAGTCTGTTGCTTCCAGCTACAAAAACCTAATACGACAATCTATTCTGTGGCGCACAGCCACAAAATACGAATTAACGCTGTTATCGACTCTTTGGCTTGCAGTTACAGAGAACAGTTCATACGGCTATCAAATCTGTTGCTCCCAGCTACAAAAACCTAAGACGACTATATATTCTGTGGCGCAAAGCCACAAAAGACAAATTAACGCGGTGATTGACTATTTGCCTTGCAGCTACAGAGAACAGTTCATACGGCTATCAAATCTGTTGCTTCCAGCTACAAAAACCTAATACGACAATCCATTCTGTGGCGCACAGCCACAAAATACGAATCAACGCGGTTATTGACTCTTTGCCTTGCAGCTAAAGAAAAAATCATACGGCTATCAAGTCTGTTGCTCCCAGGTACAAAAACCTAATACGACTTTATATTCTGTGGCGCACAGCCACAAAAGACAAATTAACGCGGTTATTGACTCTTTGCCTTGCAGCTACAGAAAAAAAGTTTATACGGCTATCAAGTGTGTTGCTCACAGCTACAAGAACCTAATACGACTGAATATTCTGTGGTGCACAGCCACAAAAGACGAATCAACGCGGTTATTGACTCTTTGCCTTGCAGCTAAAGAAAAAAAGGTTTATACGGCTATCAAGTCTGTTGCTCCCAGCTACAAAAAAGTAATACGACTATCTTTTCTGTGGCGCACAGCCACGAAATACGAATTAACGCTGTTATCGACTCTTTGGCTTGCAGTTACAGAGAACAGTTCATACGGCTATCAAATCTGTTGCTCGCAGCTACAAAAACTTAATACAACTATATTTTCTGTGGTGCACAACCACAAATTACGAATTAACGCGGTTATTGACTCATTGGCTTACAGCTACAGAGAACAGTTCATACGGCTATCAAATCTGTTGCTCTCAGCTACAAAAACTTAATACGACTATCTTTTCTGTGGTGCACAACCACAAAGTACGAATTAACGCGGTTATTGACTCTTTGCCTTGCAGCTACAGAAAAAAAAATCATACGGCTATCAAGCCTGTTGCTCCCAGCTACAAAAACCTAATACGACTTTATATTCTGTGGCGCACAGCCACAAAAGACAAATTAACGCGGTTATTGACTCTTTGCCTTGCAGCTACAGAAAAAAGTTTATACGGATATCAAGTCTGTTGCTCCCAGCTACAAAAACCTAATACGACTATCTATTCTGTGGCGCACAGCCACGAAATACGAATTAACGCGGTTATCGACTCTTTGGCTTGCAGCTACAGAAAAAAGTTTACACGGCTATCAAGTCTGTTGCTCCCAGCTACAAAAACTTTATACGACAATCTATTCTGTGGTGCACAACCACAAAGTACGAATTAACGCTGTTACCGACTCTTTGGCTTGCAGTTACAGAGAACAGTTCATACGGCTATCAAATCTGTTGCTCCCAGCTACAAAAACTTAATACAACTATCTTTCCTGTGGTGCACAACCAGAAAGTACGAATTAACGCGGTTATTGACTCTGTGGCTTGCAGCTACAAAAAAAAGCTTATACGGCTACCAAGTGTGTTGCTCACAGCTACAAGAACCTAAGACGACTATATATTCTGTGGCGCACAGCCACAAAAGACAAATTAACGCGGTTATTGACTCTTTGCCTTGCAGCTACAGAGAACAGTTCATACGGCTATCTAATCTGTTGCTCCCAGCTACAAAAACCTAATACGACTATATATTCTGTGGCGCACAGCCACAAAAGACAAATTAACGCGGTTATTGACTCTTTGCCTTGCAGCTACAGAGAACAGTTCATACGGCTATCTAATCTGTTGCTCCCAGCTACAAAAACCTAATACGACTTTATATTCTGTGGCGCAAAGCCACAAAAGACAAATTAACGCGGTGATTGACTCTTTGCCTTGCAGCTACAGAGAACAGTTCATACGGCTATCAAATCTGTTGCTCCCAGCT
This sequence comes from Litoditis marina, assembly GCA_964036275.1. Classification (NCBI taxonomy): domain Eukaryota; kingdom Metazoa; phylum Nematoda; class Chromadorea; order Rhabditida; family Rhabditidae; genus Litoditis; species Litoditis marina. The sequence continues at coordinate 12,300 of CAXIWQ010000129.1, forward strand.
ACAAAAACCTAATACGACAATCTATTCTGTGGCGCACAGCCACAAAATACGAATCAACGCGGTTATTGACTCTTTGCCTTGCAGCTACAGAAAAAAAATCATACGGCTATCAAGTCTGTTGCTCCCAGCTACAAAAACCTAATACGACTTTATATTCTGTGGCGCACAGCCACAAAAGACAAATTAACGCGGTTATTGACTCTTTGCCTTGCAGCTACAGAAAAAAAGTTCATACGGCTATCAAGTGTGTTGCTCACAGCTACAAAAACCTAATACGACTGAATATTCTGTGGTGCACAGCCACAAAAGACGAATTAACGCGGTTATTGACTCTTTGCCTTGCAGCTACAGAAAAAAGGTTTATACGGCTATCAAGTCTGTTGCTCCCAGCTACAAGAGAGTACTACGACTATCTATTCTGTGGCGCACAGCCATGAAATACGAATTTACGCGGTTATCGACTCTTTGGCTTGCATTTACAGAAAACAGTTCATACGGCTATCAAGTCTGTTGCTCCCAGCTACAAAAACCTAATACGACAATCTATTCTGTGGCGCACAGCCACGAAATACGAATTAACGCGGTTATCGACTCTTTGGCTTGCATTTACAGAGAACAGTTCATACGGCTATCAAATCTGTTGCTCTCAGCTACAAAAACTTAATACGACTATCTTTTCTGTGGTGCACAACCACAAAGTACGAATTAACGCTGTTATCGACTCTTTGGCTTGCAGTTACAGAGAACAGTTCATACGGCTATCAAATCTGTTGCTCTCAGCTACAAAAACTTAATACGACTATCTTTTCTGTGGTGCACAACCACAAAGTACGAATTAACGCGGTTATTGACTCATTGGCTTACAGCTACAGAGAACAGTTCATACGGCTATCAAATCTGTTGCTCTCAGCTACAAAAACTTAATACGACTATATTTTCTGTGTTGCACAACCACAAAGTACGAATTAACGCTGTTATCGACTCTTTGGCTTGCAGTTACAGAGAACAGTTCATACGGCTATCAAATCTGTTGCTCCCAGCTACAAAAACTTAATACAACTATCTTTCCTGTGGTGCACAACCAGAAAGTACGAATTAACGCGGTTATTGACTCTGTGGCTTGCAGCTACAAAAAAAAGCTTATACGGCTATCAAGTCTGTTGCTCCCAGCTATAAAAACCTAACACGACAATCTATTCTGTGGCGCACAGCCACAAAATACGAATTAACGCGGTTATTGACTGTTTGCCTTGCAGCTACAGAAAAAAAAATCATACGGCTATCAAGTCTGTTGCTCCCAGCTACAAAAACCTAATACGACTTTATATTCTGTGGCGCACAGCCACAAAAGACAAATTAACGCGATTATTGACTATTTGCCTTGCAGCTACAGAAAAAAGTTTATACGGCCATCAAGTATGTTGCTCCCAGCTACAAAAACCTAATACGACTATCTATTCTGTGGCGCACAGCCACGAAATACGAATTTACGCGGTTATTGACTCTTTGCCTTGCAGCTACAGAAAAAAAAATCATACGGCTATCAAGTCTGTTGCTCCCAGCTACAAAAACCTAATACGACTTTATATTCTGTGGCGCACAGCCACAAAAGACAAATTAACGCGGTTATTGACTCTTTGCCTTGCAGCTACAGAAAAAAGTTTATACGGCTATCAAGTATGTTGCTCCCAGCTACAAAAACCTTATACGACAATCTATTCTGTGGTGCACAACCACAAAGTACGAATTAACGCTGTTACCGACTATTTGGCTAGCAGTTACAGAGAACAGTTCATACGGCTATCAAATCTGTTGCTCCCAGCTACAAAAACCTAATACGACAATCTATTCTGTGGCGCACAGCCACAAAATACGAATCAACGCGGTTATTGACTCTTTGCCTTGCAGCTACAGAAAAAAAATCATACGGCTATCAAGTCTGTTGCACCCAGCTACAAAAACCTAATACGACTTTATATTCTGTGGCGCACAGCCACAAAAGACAAATTAACGCGGTTATTGACTCTTTGCCTTGCAGCTACAGAAAAAAAGTTTATACGGCTATCAAGTGTGTTGCTCACAGCTACAAGAACCTAATACGACTGAATATTCTGTGGTGCACAGCCACAAAAGACGAATTAACGCGGTTATTGACTCTTTGCCTTGCAGCTACAGAAAAAAGGTTTATACGGCTATCAAGTATGTTGCTCCCAGCTACAAGAGAGTATCACGACTATCTATTCTGTGGCGCACAGCCATGAAATACGAATTTACGCGGTTATCGACTCTTTGGCTTGCATTTACAGAAAACAGTTCATACGGCTATCAAGTCTGTTGCTCCCAGCTACAAAAACCTAATACGACAATCTATTCTGTGGCGCACAGCCACGAAATACGAATTAACGCGGTTATCGACTCTTTGGCTTGCATTTACAGAGAACAGTTCATACGGCTATCAAATCTGTTGCTCTCAGCTACAAAAACTTAATACGACTATCTTTTCTGTGGTGCACAACCACAAAGTACGAATTAACGCTGTTATCGACTCTTTGGCTTGCAGTTACAGAGAACAGTTCATACGGCTATCAAATCTGTTGCTCTCAGCTACAAAAACTTAATACGACTATCTTTTCTGTGGTGCACAACCACAAAGTACGAATTAACGCGGTTATTGACTCATTGGCTTACAGCTACAGAGAACAGTTCATACGGCTATCAAATCTGTTGCTCTCAGCTACAAAAACTTAATACGACTATATTTTCTGTGGTGCACAACCACAAAGTACGAATTAACGCTGTTATCGACTCTTTGGCTTGCAGTTACAGAGAACAGTTCATACGGCTATCAAATCTGTTGCTCCCAGCTACAAAAACTTAATACAACTATCTTTCCTGTGGTGCACAACCAGAAAGTACGAATTAACGCGGTTATTGACTCTGTGGCTTGCAGCTACAAAAAAAGCTTATACGGCTATCAAGTCTGTTGCTCCCAGCTATAAAAACCTAACACGACAATCTATTCTGTGGCGCACAGCCACAAAATACGAATTAACGCGGTTATTGACTGTTTGCCTTGCAGCTACAGAAAAAAAAATCATACGGCTATCAAGTCTGTTGCTCCCAGCTACAAAAACCTAATACGACTTTATATTCTGTGGCGCACAGCCACAAAAGACAAATTAACGCGGTTATTGACTCTTTGCCTTGCAGCTACAGAAAAAAGTTTATACGGCTATCAAGTCTGTTGCTCCCAGCTACAAAAACCTTATACGACAATCTATTCTGTAGTGCACAACCACAAAGTACGAATTAACGCTGTTACCGACTATTTGGCTAGCAGTTACAGAGAACAGTTCATACGGCTATCAAATCTGTTGCTCCCTGCTACAAAAACTTAATACAACTATCTTTTCTGTGGCGCACAACCACAAAGTACGCATTAACGCGGTTATTGACTCTGTGGCTTGCAGCTACAGAAAAAAAGCTTATACGGCTACCAAGTGTGTTGCTCACAGCTAGAAGAACCTAATACGACTATTATTCTGTGGCGCACAGCCACAAAAGCCGAATTAACGCGGTTATTGACTCTTTGCCTTGCAGCTACAGAGAACAGTTCATACGGCTATCAAATCTGTTGCTCCCAGCTACAAAAACCAAATACGACAATCTATTCTGTGGCGCACAGCCACAAAATACGAATTAACGCGGTTATTGAGTATTGACTCTTTGCCTCGCAGCTACAGAAAAAAGTTTATACGGCTATCAAGTCTGTTGCTCCCAGCTACAAAAACCTAATACGACTATCTATTCTGTGGCGCACAGCCACGAAATACGAATTTATGCGGTTATCGACTCTTTGGCTTGCAGTTACAGAGAACAGTTAATACGGCTATCAAATCTGTTGCTCCCAGCTACAAAAACTTAATACAACTATCTTTTCTGTGGTGCACAACCACAAAGTACGAATTAACGCGGTTATTGACTCATTGGCTTGCAGCTACAGAAAAAAACGCTTATACGGCTACCAAGTGTGTTGCTCACAGCTACAAGAACCTAAGACGACTATATATTCTGTGGCGCACAGCCACAAAAGACAAATTAACGCGGTTATTGACTCTTTGCCTTGCAGCTACTGAGAACAGTTCATACGGCTATCAAATCTGTTGCTCCCAGCTACAAAAACCTAATACGACAATCTATTCTGTGGCGCACAGCCACAAAATACGAATCAACGCGGTTATTGACTCTTTGCCTTGCAGCTACAGAAAAAAAATCATACGGCTATCAAGTATGTTGCTCCCAGCTACAAAAACCTAATACGACTTTATATTCTGTGGCGCACAGCCACAAAAGACAAATTAACGCGGTTATTGACTCTTTGCCTTGCAGCTACAGAAAAAAGTTTATACGGCTATCAAGTCTGTTGCTTCCAGCTACAAAAACCTAATACGACAATCTATTCTGTGGCGCACAGCCACAAAATACGAATTAACGCTGTTATCGACTCTTTGGCTTGCAGTTACAGAGAACAGTTCATACGGCTATCAAATCTGTTGCTCCCAGCTACATAAACCTAAGACGACTATAGATTCTGTGGCGCACAGCCTCAAAAGACAAATTAACGCGGTTATTGACTCTTTGCCTTGCAGCTACTGAGAACAGTTCATACGGCTATCAAATCTGTTGTTCCAGCTACAAAAACCTAATACGACAATCCATTCTGTGGCGCACAGCCACAAAATACGAATCAACGCGGTTATTGACTCTTTGCCTTGCAGCTAAAGAAAAAAATCATACGGCTATCAAGTCTGTTGCTCCCAGCTACAAAAACCTAATACGACTTTATATTCTGTGGCGCACAGCGACAAAAGACAAATTAACGCGGTTATTGACTCTTTGCCTTGCAGCTACAGAAAAAAGTTTATACGGCTATCAAGTGTGTTGCTTACAGCTACAAGAACCTAATACGACTGAATATTCTGTGGTGCACAGCCACAAAAGACGAATCAACGCGGTTATTGACTCTTTGCCTTGCAGCTAAAGAAAAAAAGGTTTATACGGCTATCAAGTCTGTTGCTCCCAGCTACAAAAAAGTAATACGACTATCTTTTCTGTGGCGCACAGCCACGAAATACGAATTAACGCTGTTATCGACTCTTTGGCTTGCAGTTACAGAGAACAGTTCATACGGCTATCAAATCTGTTGCTCGCAGCTACAAAAACTTAATACAACTATATTTTCTGTGGTGCACAACCACAAAGTACGAATTAACGCGGTTATTGACTCATTGGCTTACAGCTACAGAGAACAGTTCATACGGCTATCAAATCTGTTGCTCTCAGCTACAAAAACTTAATACGACTATCTTTTCTGTGGTGCACAACCACAAAGTACGAATTAACGCTGTTATCGACTCTTTGGCTTGCAGCTACAGAAAAAAGTTTATACGGCTATCAAGTCTGTTGCTCCCAGCTACAAAAACCTTATACGACAATCTATTCTGTGGTGCACAACCACAAAGTACGAATTAACGCTGTTACCGACTATTTGGCTAGCAGTTACAGAGAACAGTTCATACGGCTATCAAATCTGTTGCTCCCTGCTACAAAAACTCAATACAACTATCTTTTCTGTGGCGCACAACCACAAAGTACGAATTAACGCGGTTATTGACTCTGTGGCTTGCAGCTACAGAAAAAAAGCTTATACGGCTACCAAGTGTGTTGCTCACAGCTAGAAGAACCTAATACGACTATATATTCTGTGGCGCACAGCCACAAAAGCCGAATTAACGCGGTTATTGACTCTTTGCCTTGCAGCTACAGAGAACAGTTCATACGGCTATCAAATCTGTTGCTCCCAGCTACAAAAACCAAATACGACAATCTATTCTGTGGCGCACAGCCACAAAATACGAATTAACGCGGTTATTGAGTATTGACTCTTTGCCTTGCAGCTACAGAAAAAAGTTTATACGGCTATCAAGTCTGTTGCTCCCAGCTACAAAAACCTAATACGACTATCTATTCTGTGGCGCACAGCCACGAAATACGAATTTATGCGGTTATCGACTCTTTGGCTTGCAGTTACAGAGAACAGTTAATACGGCTATCAAATCTGTTGCTCCCAGCTACAAAAACTTAATACAACTATCTTTTCTGTGGTGCACAACCACAAAGTACGAATTAACGCGGTTATTGACTCATTGGCTTGCAGCTACAGAAAAAAACGCTTATACGGCTACCAAGTGTGTTGCTCACAGCTACAAGAACCTAAGACGACTATATATTCTGTGGCGCACAGCCACAAAAGACAAATTAACGCGGTTATTGACTCTTTGCCTTGCAGCTACTGAGAACAGTTCATACGGATATCAAATCTGTTGCTCCCAGCTACAAAAACCTAATACGACAATCTATTCTGTGGCGCACAGCCACAAAATACGAATCAACGCGGTTGTTGACTCTTTGCCTTGCAGCTACAGAAAAAAAATCATACGGCTATCAAGTCTGTTGCTCCCAGCTACAAAAACCTAATACGACTTTATATTCTGTGGCGCACAGCCACAAAAGACAAATTAACGCGGTTATTGACTCTTTGCCTTGCAGCTACAGAAAAAAGTTTATACGGCTATCAAGTCTGTTGCTTCCAGCTACAAAAACCTAATACGACAATATATTCTGTGGCGCACAGCCACAAAATACGAATTAACGCTGTTATCGACTCTTTGGCTTGCAGTTACAGAGAACAGTTCATACGGCTATCAAATCTGTTGCTCCCAGCTACAAAAACCTAAGACGACTATATATTCTGTGGCGCACAGCCTCAAAAGACAAATTAACGCGGTTATTGACTCTTTGCCTTGCAGCTACTGAGAACAGTTCATACGGCTATCAAATCTGTTGCTTCCAGCTACAAAAACCTAATACGACAATCCATTCTGTGGCGCACAGCCACAAAATACGAATCAACGCGGTTATTGACTCTTTGCCTTGCAGCTAAAGAAAAAAATCATACGGCTATCAAGTCTGTTGCTCCCAGGTACAAAAACCTAATACGACTTTATATTCTGTGGCGCACAGCCACAAAAGACAAATTAACGCGGTTATTGACTCTTTGCCTTGCAGCTACAGAAAAAAAGTTTATACGGCTATCAAGTGTGTTGCTCACAGCTACAAGAACCTAATACGACTGAATATTCTGTGGTGCACAGCCACAAAAGACGAATCAACGCGGTTATTGACTCTTTGCCTTGCAGCTAAAGAAAAAAAGGTTTATACGGCTATCAAGTCTGTTGCTCCCAGCTACAAAAAAGTAATACGACTATATATTCTGTGGCGCACAGCCACAAAAGCCGAATTAACGCGGTTATTGACTCTTTGCCTTGCAGCTACAGAGAACAGTTCATACGGCTATCAAATCTGTTGCTCCCAGCTACAAAAACCAAATACGACAATCTATTCTGTGGCGCACAGCCACAAAATACGAATTAACGCGGTTATTGAGTATTGACTCTTTGCCTTGCAGCTACAGAAAAAAGTTTATACGGCTATCAAGTCTGTTGCTCCCAGCTACAAAAACCTAATACGACTATCTATTCTGTGGCGCACAGCCACGAAATACGAATTTATGCGGTTATCGACTCTTTGGCTTGCAGTTACAGAGAACAGTTAATACGGCTATCAAATCTGTTGCTCCCAGCTACAAAAACTTAATACAACTATCTTTTCTGTGGTGCACAACCACAAAGTACGAATTAACGCGGTTATTGACTCATTGGCTTGCAGCTACAGAAAAAAACGCTTATACGGCTACCAAGTGTGTTGCTCACAGCTACAAGAACCTAAGACGACTATATATTCTGTGGCGCACAGCCACAAAAGACAAATTAACGCGGTTATTGACTCTTTGCCTTGCAGCTACTGAGAACAGTTCATACGGATATCAAATCTGTTGCTCCCAGCTACAAAAACCTAATACGACAATCTATTCTGTGGCGCACAGCCACAAAATACGAATCAACGCTGTTATTGACTCTTTGCCTTGCAGCTACAGAAAAAAAATCATACGGCTATCAAGTCTGTTGCTCCCAGCTACAAAAACCTAATACGACTTTATATTCTGTGGCGCACAGCCACAAAAGACAAATTAACGCGGTTATTGACTCTTTGCCTTGCAGCTACAGAAAAAAGTTTATACGGCTATCAAGTCTGTTGCTTCCAGCTACAAAAACCTAATACGACAATATATTCTGTGGCGCACAGCCACAAAATACGAATTAACGCTGTTATCGACTCTTTGGCTTGCAGTTACAGAGAACAGTTCATACGGCTATCAAATCTGTTGCTCCCAGCTACAAAAACCTAAGACGACTATATATTCTGTGGCGCACAGCCTCAAAAGACAAATTAACGCGGTTATTGACTCTTTGCCTTGCAGCTACTGAGAACAGTTCATACGGCTATCAAATCTGTTGCTTCCAGCTACAAAAACCTAATACGACAATCCATTCTGTGGCGCACAGCCACAAAATACGAATCAACGCGGTTATTGACTCTTTGCCTTGCAGCTAAAGAAAAAAATCATACGGCTATCAAGTCTGTTGCTCCCAGGTACAAAAACCTAATACGACTTTATATTCTGTGGCGCACAGCCACAAAAGACAAATTAACGCGGTTATTGACTCTTTGCCTTGCAGCTACAGAAAAAAGTTTATACGGCTATCAAGTGTGTTGCTTACAGCTACAAGAACCTAATACGACTGAATATTCTGTGGTGCACAGCCACAAAAGACGAATCAACGCGGTTATTGACTCTTTGCCTTGCAGCTAAAGAAAAAAAGGTTTATACGGCTATCAAGTCTGTTGCTCCCAGCTACAAAAAAGTAATACGACTATCTTTTCTGTGGCGCACAGCCACGAAATACGAATTAACGCTGTTATCGACTCTTTGGCTTGCAGTTACAGAGAACAGTTCATACGGCTATCAAATCTGTTGCTCGCAGCTACAAAAACTTAATACAACTATATTTTCTGTGGTGCACAACCACAAAGTACGAATTAACGCGGTTATTGACTCATTGGCTTACAGCTACAGAGAACAGTTCATACGGCTATCAAATCTGTTGCTCTCAGCTACAAAAACTTAATACGACTATCTTTTCTGTGGTGCACAACCACAAAGTACGAATTAACGCTGTTATCGACTCTTTGGCTTGCAGCTACAGAAAAAAGTTTATACGGCTATCAAGTCTGTTGCTCCCAGCTACAAAAACCTTATACGACAATCTATTCTGTGGTGCACAACCACAAAGTACGAATTAACGCTGTTACCGACTATTTGGCTAGCAGTTACAGAGAACAGTTCATACGGCTATCAAATCTGTTGCTCCCTGCTACAAAAACTCAATACAACTATCTTTTCTGTGGCGCACAACCACAAAGTACGAATTAACGCGGTTATTGACTCTGTGGCTTGCAGCTACAGAAAAGAAGCTTATACGGCTACCAAGTGTGTTGCTCACAGCTAGAAGAACCTAATACGACTATATATTCTGTGGCGCACAGCCACAAAAGCCGAATTAACGCGGTTATTGACTCTTTGCCTTGCAGCTACAGAGAACAGTTCATACGGCTATCAAATCTGTTGCTCCCAGCTACAAAAACCAAATACGACAATCTATTCTGTGGCGCACAGCCACAAAATACGAATTAACGCGGTTATTGAGTATTGACTCTTTGCCTTGCAGCTACAGAAAAAAGTTTATACGGCTATCAAGTCTGTTGCTCCCAGCTACAAAAACCTAATACGACTATCTATTCTGTGGCGCACAGCCACGAAATACGAATTTATGCGGTTATCGACTCTTTGGCTTGCAGTTACAGAGAACAGTTAATACGGCTATCAAATCTGTTGCTCCCAGCTACAAAAACTTAATACAACTATCTTTTCTGTGGTGCACAACCACAAAGTACGAATTAACGCGGTTATTGACTCATTGGCTTGCAGCTACAGAAAAAAACGCTTATACGGCTACCAAGTGTGTTGCTCACAGCTACAAGAACCTAAGACGACTATATATTCTGTGGCGCACAGCCACAAAAGACAAATTAACGCGGTTATTGACTCTTTGCCTTGCAGCTACTGAGAACAGTTCATACGGATATCAAATCTGTTGCTCCCAGCTACAAAAACCTAATACGACAATCTATTCTGTGGCGCACAGCCACAAAATACGAATCAACGCGGTTGTTGACTCTTTGCCTTGCAGCTACAGAAAAAAAATCATACGGCTATCAAGTCTGTTGCTCCCAGCTACAAAAACCTAATACGACTTTATATTCTGTGGCGCACAGCCACAAAAGACAAATTAACGCGGTTATTGACTCTTTGCCTTGCAGCTACAGAAAAAAGTTTATACGGCTATCAAGTCTGTTGCTTCCAGCTACAAAAACCTAATACGACAATATATTCTGTGGCGCACAGCCACAAAATACGAATTAACGCTGTTATCGACTCTTTGGCTTGCAGTTACAGAGAACAGTTCATACGGCTATCAAATCTGTTGCTCCCAGCTACAAAAACCTAAGACGACTATATATTCTGTGGCGCACAGCCTCAAAAGACAAATTAACGCGGTTATTGACTCTTTGCCTTGCAGCTACTGAGAACAGTTCATACGGCTATCAAATCTGTTGCTTCCAGCTACAAAAACCTAATACGACAATCCATTCTGTGGCGCACAGCCACAAAATACGAATCAACGCGGTTATTGACTCTTTGCCTTGCAGCTAAAGAAAAAAATCATACGGCTATCAAGTCTGTTGCTCCCAGGTACAAAAACCTAATACGACTTTATATTCTGTGGCGCACAGCCACAAAAGACAAATTAACGCGGTTATTGACTCTTTGCCTTGCAGCTACAGAAAAAAAGTTTATACGGCTATCAAGTGTGTTGCTCACAGCTACAAGAACCTAATACGACTGAATATTCTGTGGTGCACAGCCACAAAAGACGAATCAACGCGGTTATTGACTCTTTGCCTTGCAGCTAAAGAAAAAAAGGTTTATACGGCTATCAAGTCTGTTGCTCCCAGCTACAAAAAAGTAATACGACTATATATTCTGTGGCGCACAGCCACAAAAGCCGAATTAACGCGGTTATTGACTTTTTGCCTTGCAGCTACAGAGAACAGTTCATACGGCTATCAAATCTGTTGCTCCCAGCTACAAAAACCAAATACGACAATCTATTCTGTGGCGCACAGCCACAAAATACGAATTAACGCGGTTATTGAGTATTGACTCTTTGCCTTGCAGCTACAGAAAAAAGTTTATACGGCTATCAAGTCTGTTGCTCCCAGCTACAAAAACCTAATACGACTATCTATTCTGTGGCGCACAGCCACGAAATACGAATTTATGCGGTTATCGACTCTTTGGCTTGCAGTTACAGAGAACAGTTAATACGGCTATCAAATCTGTTGCTCCCAGCTACAAAAACTTAATACAACTATCTTTTCTGTGGTGCACAACCACAAAGTACGAATTAACGCGGTTATTGACTCATTGGCTTGCAGCTACAGAAAAAAACGCTTATACGGCTACCAAGTGTGTTGCTCACAGCTACAAGAACCTAAGACGACTATATATTCTGTGGCGCACAGCCACAAAAGACAAATTAACGCGGTTATTGACTCTTTGCCTTGCAGCTACTGAGAACAGTTCATACGGATATCAAATCTGTTGCTCCCAGCTACAAAAACCTAATACGACAATCTATTCTGTGGCGCACAGCCACAAAATACGAATCAACGCGGTTATTGACTCTTTGCCTTGCAGCTACAGAAAAAAAATCATACGGCTATCAAGTCTGTTGCTCCCAGCTACAAAAACCTAATACGACTTTATATTCTGTGGCGCACAGCCACAAAAGACAAATTAACGCGGTTATTGACTCTTTGCCTTGCAGCTACAGAAAAAAGTTTATACGGCTATCAAGTCTGTTGCTTCCAGCTACAAAAACCTAATACGACAATATATTCTGTGGCGCACAGCCACAAAATACGAATTAACGCTGTTATCGACTCTTTGGCTTGCAGTTACAGAGAACAGTTCATACGGCTATCAAATCTGTTGCTCCCAGCTACAAAAACCTAAGACGACTATATATTCTGTGGCGCACAGCCTCAAAAGACAAATTAACGCGGTTATTGACTCTTTGCCTTGCAGCTACTGAGAACAGTTCATACGGCTATCAAATCTGTTGCTTCCAGCTACAAAAACCTAATACGACAATCCATTCTGTGGCGCACAGCCACAAAATACGAATCAACGCGGTTATTGACTCTTTGCCTTGCAGCTAAAGAAAAAAATCATACGGCTATCAAGTCTGTTGCTCCCAGGTACAAAAACCTAATACGACTTTATATTCTGTGGCGCACAGCCACAAAAGACAAATTAACGCGGTTATTGACTCTTTGCCTTGCAGCTACAGAAAAAAAGTTTATACGGCTATCAAGTGTGTTGCTCACAGCTACAAGAACCTAATACGACTGAATATTCTGTGGTGCACAGCCACAAAAGACGAATCAACGCGGTTATTGACTCTTTGCCTTGCAGCTAAAGAAAAAAAGGTTTATACGGCTATCAAGTCTGTTGCTCCCAGCTACAAAAAAGTAATACGACTATCTTTTCTGTGGCGCACAGCCACGAAATACGAATTAACGCTGTTATCGACTCTTTGGCTTGCAGTTACAGAGAACAGTTCATACGGCTATCAAATCTGTTGCTCGCAGCTACAAAAACTTAATACAACTATATTTTCTGTGGTGCACAACCACAAAGTACGAATTAACGCGGTTATTGACTCATTGGCTTACAGCTACAGAGAACAGTTCATACGGCTATCAAATCTGTTGCTCTCAGCTACAAAAACTTAATACGACTATCTTTTCTGTGGTGCACAACCACAAAGTACAAATTAACGCGGTTATTGACTCTTTGCCTTGCAGCTACAGAAAAAAAATCATACGGCTATCAAGCCTGTTGCTCCCAGCTACAAAAACCTAATACGACTTTATATTCTGTGGCGCACAGCCACAAAAGACAAATTAACGCGGTTATTGACTCTTTGCCTTGCAGCTACAGAAAAAAGTTTATACGGCTATCAAGTCTGTTGCTCCCAGCTACAAAAACCTAATACGACTATCTATTCTGTGGCGCACAGCCACGAAATACGAATTAACGCGGTTATCGACTCTTTGGCTTGCAGCTACAGAAAAAAGTTTACACGGCTATCAAGTCTGTTGCTCCCAGCTACAAAAACTTTATACGACAATCTATTCTGTGGTGCACAACCACAAAGTATGAATTAACGCTGTTACCGACTCTTTGGCTTGCAGTTACAGAGAACAGTTCATACGGCTATCAAATCTGTTGCTCCCAGCTACAAAAACTTAATACAACTATCTTTCCTGTGGTGCACAACCAGAAAGTACGAATTAACGCGGTTATTGACTCTGTGGCTTGCAGCTACAAAAAAAAGCTTATACGGCTACCAAGTGTGTTGCTCACAGCTACAAGAACCTAAGACGACTACATATTCTGTGGCGCACAGCCACAAAAGACAAATTAACGCGGTTATTGACTCTTTGCCTTGCAGCTACAGAGAACAGTTCATACGGCTATCTAATCTGTTGCTCCCAGCTACAAAAACCTAATACGACTATATATTCTGTGGCGCACAGCCACAAAAGACAAATTAACGCGGTTATTGACTCTTTGCCTTGCAGCTACAGAGAACAGTTCATACGGCTATCTAATCTGTTGCTCCCAGCTACAAAAACCTAATATGACTATATATTCTGTGGCGCACAGCCACAAAAGACAAATTAACGCGGTTATTGACTCTTTGCCTTGCAGCTACAGAGAACAGTTCATACGGCTATCTAATCTGTTGCTCCCAGCTACAAAAACCTAATACGAATTTATATTCTGTGGCGCAAAGCCACAAAAGACAAATTAACGCGGTGATTGACTCTTTGCCTTGCAGCTACAGAGAACAGTTCATACGGCTATCAAATCTGTTGCTCCCAGCTACAAAAACCTAATACGACAATCTATTCTGTGGCGCACAGCCACAAAATACGAATCAACGCGGTTATTGACTCTTTGCCTTGCAGCTACAGAAAAAAAATCATACGGCTATCAAGTCTGTTGCTCCCAGCTACAAAAACCTAATACGACTTTATATTCTGTGGAGCACAGCCACAAAAGACAAATTAACGCGGTTATTGACTCTTTGCCTTGCAGCTACAGAAAAAAAGTTTATACGGCTATCAAGTGTGTTGCTCACAGCTACAAGAACCTAATACGACTGAATATTCTGTGGTGCACAGCCACAAAAGACGAATTAACGCGGTTATTGACTCTTTGCCTTGCAGCTACAGAAAAAATGTTTATACGGCTATCAAGTCTGTTGCTCCCAGCTACAAGAGAGTAATACGACTATCTATTCTGTGGCGCACAGCCATGAAATACGAATTTACGCGGTTATCGACTCTTTGGCTTGCATTTACAGAAAACAGTTCATACGGCTATCAAGTCTGTTGCTCCCAGCTACAAAAACCTAATACGACAATCTATTCTGTGGCGCACAGCCACGAAATACGAATTAACGCGGTTATCGACTCTTTGGCTTGCATTTACAGAAAACAGTTCATACGGCTATCAAGTCTGTTGCTCCCAGCTACAAAAACCTAATACGACAATCTATTCTGTGGTGCACAACCACAAAGTACGAATTAACGCTGTTATCGACTCTTTGGCTTGCAGTTACAGAGAACAGTTCATACGGCTATCAAAACTGTTGCTCCCAGCTACAAAAACTTAATACAACTATCTTTCCTGTGGTGCACAACCAGAAAGTACGAATTAACGCGGTTATTGACTCTGTGGCTTGCAGCTACAAAAAAAAAGCTTATACGGCTATCAAGTGTGTTGCTCACAGCTACAAGAACCTAAGACGACTATATATTCTGTGGCGCACAGCCACAAAAGACAAATTAACGCGGTTATTGACTCTTTGCCTTGCAGCTACAGAGAACAGCTCATACGGCTATCAAATCTGTTGCTCCCAGCTACAAAAACCTAATACGACAATCTATTCTGTGGCGCACAGCCACAAAAGACAAATTAACGCGGTTATTGACTCTTTGCCTTGCAGCTACAGAGAACAGTTCATACGGCTATCAAATCTGTTGCTCCCAGCTACAAAAACCTAATACGACAATCTATTCTGTGGCGCACAGCCACGAAATACGAATTAACGCGGTTATCGACTCTTTGGCTTGCAGCTACAGAAAAAAAATTTACACGGCTATCAAGTCTGTTGCTCACAGCTACAAAAACCTAATACGACAATCTATTCTGTGGCGCACAGCCACGAAATACGAATTAACGCGGTTATCGACTCTTTGGCTTGCAGCTACAGAAAAAAAGTTTACACGGCTATCAAGTCTGTTGCTCCCAGCTACAAAAACCTAATACGACAATCTATTCGGTGGTGCACAACCACGAAATACGAATTAACGCGGTTATCGACTCTTTGGCTTGCATTTACAGAAAACAGTTCATACGGCTATCAAGTATGTTGCTCCCAGCCACAAAAACCTAATACGACAATCTATTCTGTGGCGCACAGCCACGAAATACGAATTAACGCGGTTATCGACTCTTTGGCTTGCATTTACAGAAAACAGTTCATACGGCTATCAAGTATGTTGCTCCCAGCTACAAAAACCTAATACGACAATCTATTCTGTGGCGCACAGCCACGAAATACGAATTAACGCTGTTATCGACTCTTTGGCTTGCAGTTACAGAGAACAGTTCATACGGCTATCAAATCTGTTGCTCCCAGCTACAAAAACTTAATACAACTATCTTTTATGTGGTGCACAACCAGAAAGTACGAATTAACGCGGTTATTGACTCTGTGGCTTGCAGCTACAAAAAAAAAGCTTATACGGCTACCAAGTGTGTTGCTCACAGCTACAAGAACCTAAGACGACTATATATTCTGTGGCGCACAGCCACAAAAGACAAATTAACGCGGTTATTGACTCTTTGCCTTCCAGCTACAGAGAACAGTTCATACGGTTATCAAATCTGTTGCTCCCAGCTACAAAAACCTAATACGACAAACTATTCTGTGGCGCACAGCCACAAAAAACGAATTAACGCTGTTACCGACTATTTGGCTTGCAGTTACAGAGAACAGTTCATACGGCTATCAAGTCTGTTGCTCCCAGCTACAAAAACCTTATACGACAATCTATTCTGTGGTGCACAACCACGAAGTACGAATTAACGCGGTTATCGACTCTTTGGCTTGCATTTACAGAAAACAGTTCATACGGCTATCAAGTCTGTTGCTCCCAGCTACAAAAACCTAATACGACAATCTATTCTGTGGTGCACAACCACAAAGTACGAATTAACGCTGTTATCGACTCTTTGGCTTGCAGTTACAGAGAACAGTTCATACGGCTATCAAATCTGTTGCTCCCAGCTACAAAAACTTAATACAACTATCTTTCCTGTGGTGCACAACCAGAAAGTACGAATTAACGCGGTTATTGACTCTGTGGCTTGCAGCTACAAAAAAAAGCTTATACGGCTATCAAGTGTGTTGCTCACAGCTACAAGAACCTAAAACGACTATATATTCTGTGGCGCACAGCCACAAAAGACAAATTAACGCGGTTATTGACTCTTTGCCTTGCAGCTACAGAAAAAAAGTTTATACGGCTATCAAGTCTGTTGCTCCCAGCTACAAAAACGTAATACGACTATCTATTCTGTGGCGCACAGCCACGAAATACGAATTAACGCGGTTATCGACTCTTTGGCTTGCAGCTACAGAAAAAAGTTTACACGGCTATCAAGTCTGTTGCTCCCAGCTACAAAAACCTTATACGACAATCTATTCTGTGGTGCACAACCACAAAGTACGAATTAACGCTGTTACCGACTATTTGGCATGCAGTTACAGAGAACAGTTCATACGGCTATCAAATCTGTTGCTCCCAGCTACAAAAACTTAATACAACTATCTTTTCTGTGGCGCACAACCACAAAGTACGAATTAACGCGGTTATTGACTCTGCGGCTTGCTACAGAAAAAAGCTTATGCGGCTACCAAGTGTGTTGCTCACAGCTAGAAGAACCTAATACGACTATATATTCTGTGGCGCACAACCACAAAGTACGAATTAACGCTGTTACCGACTATTTGGCTTGCAGTTACAGAGAACAGTTCATACGGCTATCAAGTCTGTTGCTCCCAGCTACAAAAACCTTATACGACAATCTATTCTGTGGTGCACAACCACAAAGTACGAATTAACGCGGTTATCGACTCTTTGGCTTGCATTTACAGAAAACAGTACATACGGCTATCAAGTCTGTTGCTCCCAGCTACAAAAACCTAATACGACAATCTATTCTGTGGTGCACAACCACAAAGTACGAATTAACGCTGTTATCGACTCTTTGGCTTGCAGTTACAGAGAACAGTTCATACGGCTATCAAATCTGTTGCTCCCAGCTACAAAAACCTAATACAACTATCTTTCCTGTGGTGCACAACCAGAAAGTACGAATTAACGCGGTTATTGACTCTGTGGCTTGCAGCTACAAAAAAAGCTTATACGGCTATCAAGTGTGTTGCTCACAGCTACAAGAACCTAAAACGACTATATATTCTGTGGCGCACAGCCACAAAAGACAAATTAACGCGGTTATTGACTCTTTGCCTTGCAGCTACAGAGAACAGCTCATACGGCTATCAAATCTGTTGCTCCCAGCTACAAAAACCTAATACGACAATCTATTCTGTGGCGCACAGCCACAAAATACGAATTAACGCGGTTATTGACTCTTTGCCTTGCAGCTACAGAAAAAAAGTTTATACGGCTATCAAGTCTGTTGCTCCCAGCTACAAAAACCTAATACGACTATCTATTCTGTGGCGCACAGCCACGAAATACGAATTAACGCGGTTATCGACTCTTTGGCTTGCAGCTACAGAAAAAAGTTTACACGGCTATCAAGTCTGTTGCTCCCAGCTACAAAAACCTTATACGACAATCTATTCTGTGGTGCACAACCACAAAGTACGAATTAACGCTGTTACCGACTATTTGGCATGCAGTTACAGAGAACAGTTCATACGGCTATCAAATCTGTTGCTCCCAGCTACAAAAACTTAATACAACTATCTTTTCTGTGGCGCACAACCACAAAGTACGAATTAACGCGGTTATTGACTCTGTGGCTTGCAGCTACAGAAAAAAGCTTATACGGCTACCAAGTGTGTTGCTCACAGCTAGAAGAACCTAGTACGACTATATATTCTGTGGCGCACAACCACAAAGTACGAATTAACGCTGTTACCGACTATTTGGCTTGCAGTTACAGAGAACAGTTCATACGGCTATCAAGTCTGTTGCTCCCAGCTACAAAAACCTTATACGACAATCTATTCTGTGGTGCACAACCACAAAGTACGAATTAACGCGGTTATCGACTCTTTGGCTTGCATTTACAGAAAACAGTTCATACGGCTATCAAGTCTGTTGCTCCCAGCTACAAAAACCTAATACGACAATCTATTCTGTGGTGCACAACCACAAAGTACGAATTAACGCTGTTATCGACTCTTTGGCTTGCAGTTACAGAGAACAGTTCATACGGCTATCAAATCTGTTGCTCCCAGCTACAAAAACTTAATACAACTATCTTTCCTGTGGTGCACAACCAGAAAGTACGAATTAACGCGGTTATTGACTCTGTGGCTTGCAGCTACAAAAAAAGCTTATACGGCTATCAAGTGTGTTGCTCACAGCTACAAGAACCTAAAACGACTATATATTCTGTGGCGCACAGCCACAAAAGACAAATTAACGCGGTTATTGACTCTTTGCCTTGCAGCTACAGAGAACAGCTTATACGGCTATCAAATCTGTTGCTCCCAGCTACAAAAACCTAATACGACAATCTATTCTGTGGCGCACAGCCACAAAATACGAATTAACGCGGTTATTGACTCTTTGCCTTGCAGCTACAGAAAAAAGTTTATACGGCTATCAAGTCTGTTGCTCCCAGCTACAAAAACCTAATACGACTATCTATTCTGTGGCGCACAGCCACGAAATACGAATTAACGCGGTTATCGACTCTTTGGCTTGCAGCTACAGAAAAAAGTTTACACGGCTATCAAGTCTGTTGCTCCCAGTTACAAAAACCTTATACGACAATCTATTCTGTGGCGCACAGCCACAAAATACGAATTAACGCGGTTATTGACTCTTTGCCTTGCAGCTACAGAAAAAAAGCTTATACGGCTACCAAGTGTGTTGCTCACAGCTAGAAGAACCTAATACGACTATATATTCTGTGGCGCACAGCCACGAAATACGAATTAACGCGGTTATCGACTCTTTGGCTTGCAGCTACAGAAAAAAGTTTACACGGCTATCAAGTCTGTTGCTCCAGTTACAAAAACCTTATACGACAATCTATTCTGTGGCGCACAGCCACAAAATACGAATTAACGCGGTTATTGACTCTTTGCCTTGCAGTTACAGAGAACAGTTCATACGGCTATCAAGTCTGTTGCTCCCAGCTACAAAAACCTTATACGACAATCTATTCTGTGGTGCACAACCACAAAGTGCGAATTAACGCTGTTACCGACTATTTGGCTTGCAGTTACAGAGAACAGTTCATACGGCTATCAAGTCTGTTGCTCCCAGCTACAAAAACCTTATACGACAATCTATTCTGTGGTGCACAACCACAAAGTACGAATTAACGCTGTTACCGACTATTTGGCTTGCAGTTACAGAGAACAGTTCATACGGCTATCAAGTCTGTTGCTCCCAGCTACAAAAACCTTATACGACAATCTATTCTGTGGTGCACAACCACAAAATACGAATTAACGCTGTTACCGACTATTTGGCTTGCAGTTACAGAGAACAGTTCATACGGCTATCAAGTCTGTTGCTCCCAGCTACAAAAACCTTATACGACAATCTATTCTGTGGTGCACAACCACAAAGTACGAATTAACGCGGTTATCGACTCTTTGGCTTGCATTTACAGAAAACAGTTCATACGGCTATCAAGTCTGTTGCTCCCAGCTACAAAAACCTAATACGACAATCTATTCTGTGGTGCACAACCACAAAGTACGAATTAACGCTGTTATCGACTCTTTGGCTTGCAGTTACAGAGAACAGTTCAAACGGCTATCAAATCTGTTGCTCCCAGCTACAAAAACTTAATACAACTATCTTTCCTGTGGTGCACAACCAGAAAGTACGAATTAACGCGGTTATTGACTCTGTGGCTTGCAGCTACAAAAAAAAGCTTATACGGCTATCAAGTGTGTTGCTCACAGCTACAAGAACCTAAGACGACTATATATTCTGTGGCGCACAGCCACAAAAGACAAATTAACGCGGTTATTGACTCTTTGCCTTGCAGCTACAGAGAACAGCTCATACGGCTATCAAATCTGTTGCTCCCAGCTACAAAAACCTAATACGACAATCTATTCTGTGGCGCACAGCCACGAAATACGAATTAACGCGGTTATCGACTCTTTGGCTTGCATTTACAGAAAACAGTTCATACGGCTATCAAGTATGTTGCTCCCAGCTACAAAAACCTAATACGACAATCTATTCTGTGGCGCACAGCCACGAAATACGAATTAACGCTGTTATCGACTCTTTGGCTTGCAGTTACAGAGAACAGTTCATACGGCTATCAAATCTGTTGCTCCCAGCTACAAAAACTTAATACAACTATCTTTTATGTGGTGCACAACCAGAAAGTACGAATTAACGCGGTTATTGACTCTGTGGCTTGCAGCTACAAAAAAAAAGCTTATACGGCTACCAAGTGTGTTGCTCACAGCTACAAGAACCTAAGACGACTATATATTCTGTGGCGCACAGCCACAAAAGACAAATTAACGCGGTTATTGACTCTTTGCCTTCCAGCTACAGAGAACAGTTCATACGGCTATCAAATCTGTTGCTCCCAGCTACAAAAACCTAATACGACAAACTATTCTGTGGCGCACAGCCACAAAAACGAATTAACGCTGTTACCGACTATTTGGCTTGCAGTTACAGAGAACAGTTCATAGGCTATCAAGTCTGTTGCGCCCAGCTACAAAAACCTTATACGACAATCTATTCTGTGGTGCACAACCACGAAGTACGAATTAACGCGGTTATTGACTCTGTGGCTTGCAGCTACAAAAAAAGCTTATACGGCTACCAAGTGTGTTGCTCACAGCTACAAGAACCTAAGACGACTATATATTCTGTGGCGCACAGCCACAAAAGACAAATTAACGCGGTTATTGACTCTTTGCCTTCCAGCTACAGAGAACAGTTCATACGGCTATCAAATCTGTTGCTCCCAGCTACAAAAACCTAATACGACAAACTATTCTGTGGCGCACAGCCACAAAAAACGAATTAACGCTGTTACCGACTATTTGGCTTGCAGTTACAGAGAACAGTTCATAGGCTATCAAGTCTGTTGCGCCCAGCTACAAAAACCTTATACGACAATCTATTCTGTGGTGCACAACCACGAAGTACGAATTAACGCGGTTATCGACTCTTTGGCTTGCATTTACAGAAAACAGTTCATACGGCTATCAAGTCTGTTGCTCCCAGCTACAAAAACCTAATACGACAATCTATTCTGTGGTGCACAACCACAAAGTACGAATTAACGCTGTTATCGACTCTTTGGCTTGCAGTTACAGAGAACAGTTCATACGGCTATCAAATCTGTTGCTCCCAGCTACAAAAACTTAATACAACTATCTTTCCTGTGGTGCACAACCAGAAAGTACGAATTAACGCGGTTATTGACTCTGTGGCTTGCAGCTACAAAAAAAAGCTTATACGGCTATCAAGTGTGTTGCTCACAGCTACAAGAACCTAAAACGACTATATATTCTGTGGCGCACAGCCACAAAGTACAAATTAACGCGGTTATTGACTCATTGGCTTGCAGCTACAGAAAAAAAGCTTATACGGCTACCAAGTGTGTTGCTCACAGCTACAAGAACCTAAGACGATTATATATTCTGTGGCGCACAGCCACGAAATACGAATTAACGCGGTTATCGACTCTTTGGCTTGCAGCTACAAAAAAAAGTTTACACGGCTATCAAGTCTGTTGCTCCCAGCTACAAAAACCTTATACGACAATCTATTCCGTGGTGCACAACCACAAAATACGAATTGTTCAATACGACAATCGACAAAGCTCCCAGCTACAAAACCTTATACGACAATCTATTCTGTGGTGCACAACCACAAAGTACGAATTAACGCGGTTATTAACTCTTTGCCTTGCAGCTACAGAGAACAGCTCATACGGCTATCAAATCTGTTGCTCCCAGCTACAAAAACCTAATACGACAATCTATTCTGTGGCGCACAGCCACAAAATACGAATTAACGCGGTTATTGACTCTTTGCCTTGCAGCTACAGAAAAAAAGTTATACGGCTATCAAGTCTGTTGCTCCCAGCTACAAAAACCTAATACGACTATCTATTCTGTGGCGCACAGCCACGAAATACGAATTAACGCGGTTATCGACTCTTTGGCTTGCAGCTACAGAAAAAAGTTTACACGGCTATCAAGTCTGTTGCTCCCAGCTACAAAAACCTTATACGACAATCTATTCTGTGGTGCACAACCACAAAGTACGAATTAACGCTGTTACCGACTATTTGGCATGCAGTTACAGAGAACAGTTCATACGGCTATCAAATCTGTTGCTCCCAGCTACAAAAACTTAATACAACTATCTTTTCTGTGGCGCACAACCACAAAGTACGAATTAACGCGGTTATTGACTCTGTGGCTTGCAGCTACAGAAAAAAGCTTATACGGCTACCAAGTGTGTTGCTCACAGCTAGAAGAACCTAATACGACTATATATTCTGTGGCGCACAACCACAAAGTACGAATTAACGCTGTTACCGACTATTTGGCTTGCAGTTACAGAGAACAGTTCATACGGCTATCAAGTCTGTTGCTCCCAGCTACAAAAACCTTATACGACAATCTATTCTGTGGTGCACAACCACAAAGTACGAATTAACGCGGTTATCGACTCTTTGGCTTGCATTTACAGAAAACAGTTCATACGGCTATCAAGTCTGTTGCTCCCAGCTACAAAAACCTAATACGACAATCTATTCTGTGGTGCACAACCACAAAGTACGAATTAACGCTGTTATCGACTCTTTGGCTTGCAGTTACAGAGAACAGTTCATACGGCTATCAAATCTGTTGCTCCCAGCTACAAAAACTTAATACAACTATCTTTCCTGTGGTGCACAACCAGAAAGTACGAATTAACGCGGTTATTGACTCTGTGGCTTGCAGCTACAAAAAAAGCTTATACGGCTATCAAGTGTGTTGCTCACAGCTACAAGAACCTAAAACGACTATATATTCTGTGGCGCACAGCCACAAAAGACAA